>AWOL01S0002173.1:5793-33557 GCA_000715115.1 Nicotiana otophora
ACCTTTATATATTAAATTGGAAAATTATTAGAACTTAGTAAATCCTTGATTTGTCATGCCTCATTCCTTGTTTGTCGAGTTTGTATTTTATATGATAATTTGGGGTGATTGTCACTTGGATTTTTATGTGAATTCCGTGTATTTGTTGATTTGATATTTCTTGAAATTAATTTCATTATGGATTTTTCATCTGTAAATAATTAATTAAATAAGCTTAAAAAGAGGTGTTAATATTTTTATCAAAAATTTGGATTAAAGAAGGTGTTGTCCTATGCTGAGTTACTTTTCCATCTCTGTTGTTGTCTCAAGGTTTTATATACATTGTGCGGAGCTTTGGGTTATTTGGTTTGAAATTAATTTATTTTTGTTGTATCTTTGGAGTTGGTTGTGGCAGGTGGGCAAATTGTGATATGAATTGTTGCATTATGTTGTCATTTAAACACTCTCCATGATGTTATTTATGCTTCCTACCTTGCTTGTTAATGATATACATGTGCTTGGTAAGGACGAGCGTAAAGCACGAAGNTTTCTGTGTATTTGTTGATTTGATATTTCTTGAAAATAATCACATTATGAATTTTTTATATGCAAATAATTAATTAAAAAAGTTTAAATTGAGGCGTTAATATATTTATAAAAAATTTAGATTAAAAAAGGTGTTGTCCTATGTTGGGTTAGTTTTCCATCTCTGTTGTTATTTTTGGAGGTTTTATATATGTTGTGTGGAGCCTTGGGCCATTTGCTGTGAAGTTTATTGATTTTGTTGCATCTTTAGAATTGGTTGTGGCCATTGGACAATTTGTGATATGAGTTGATTGTGTTGTGTTGTTGTGATAATAGTCCGTGTAAATTAATGGGTGATTTGAGTTATTATTATGTGGGGTATAAGGGTGACATTTTACTATTGTTATGTGTGTTGGGATATTATCTAGGCGGAGTGATAAGGAAGATGATTAAACAGAGTGATAAGGGAGCCTATTATATGAGCAATAAAGCCGGCTGTTATAGGAGTGATAAGGGTGGCTATAGGAGTGATAAGGGTGGTTATTGATATTGTCAGGGCGGAGGGATAAAGGAGGCTATTATAGGAGTGATAAGGGTGGTTGTATGAGAGATAATGGTGGCTATTGTCAGGGATGATATTGGGTTATTGTGTTGGTAATTTTTATGTGACGAGGTGGGGTTATTGTGCTGGTGATTTTCATGTGATGTTGTGATTTTTCTTGTATTTATTTTTATCTCTTGTGCAACTTATCTTGTTGTTTCGAAAAGTTTGATAATAGTCTGATTAATGTTGAAATTGTGAGCCTGTGGCTATTGCCGGGCGGTTTATATTATTGGCACATAAGTTATCCGTGCGGTTATGAAGGAAATATGGGCATGAGGTGCCAGAGAAATATGATGATTCTATTATTGACACGTGAGTTGTCCGTGCGGTTATGAAAGAAATATGGGCATGAGGTGCTGGAAAAATATGATGATTTTTATTATTGGCACGTGAGTTGTCCTTGCGGTTTTGATAGAAATATGGGCACAAGGTGCCATGAAAATATGAAAGTGCGCTGACACCCGTGTTAATATGAAAGTGGGCTGAGACCCGTGTCTTATGATTATGAAATGAGGTGTCACAGAGTAACTTTTATTTGAAAGATATTTGCTTGAAATAATTTTATATACGAAAGATATTTATTTGAAAGAATTTTATATTCGAAAGATATTTATTTGAAAGAAATATATTCGGAAGGTATTTATTCGAAAGAATTATATGTGAAAGATTTATATATGAATGACTTGTTTAATTGGTTGTACTTATGTTCCTTATTCGTTTGAGCAATAATTATGGTGTTCTTGTTGCCTTGTTGTTTATATCACTGGTTGATTTTTGTTGCTATCACTACTAATTATTTTTCAGTACTATTATATACTGCTATTTTTGACTAGTGAGTGTCTTGATTGTACCTCGCCACTACTCCATCGAGGTTAATCTTGATACTTACTGGGTGCCGACTGTGGTGTACTCATACTACACTTCTGTACATTTTTGTGCAGAGCTAGGTATTGGAGATATCGGATTCAGACAAAGGTTAGAGTGTGATCGTAAGAATTTAAGGTAGAGCTGCTTGGTCGTCGCAGTCCCTTGGAGTCTTTCTATTTCATTGTACTGCCAACTCTTATTCGAACAGTATTGTATATTCGATCTTTGAGATCATTGCATGTATTCAGTTAGAGTTCGTAACTCAGTATTACCAGTCTTGGAAGGTTGTATCATTATTTCCTTTGTTGGTTTCGATTATCTATAATAAAAAAAATAGCTTGAATTGTTATTATGATAGGTTTACTTAGTCTTAAAAACTAAGTGTCATCACGATGCATGTGGTGAGATTTTGGGTCGTGACATATAATGATATTTTATTGGATCAGGTATACCAAAATATATGTTATAAAAATGCAATAGAGAATCGGTCATACTTTGATACGTTATTCGATTGGTAAACTTACTAATTTTCTCCTTGCTTCACATTATTTGGAATGTGAAGATAAAGGTTAATTCTCCATCATGCTCATTTCCAAACCGATCATCTTCCAACGGCTTAAATCTTGACATGCTTTTAGTTAGTATTACCAAAAATATGCTCTTAAATGCATAGTTGGAAAAAATAATCGTTAAACGATAATCATGAAATTATTTTAAATCATAACGAGTCTTGGTCACAAAAATGTGGTTCAAAAACTTTTAACTCCAGAGAAATGCGAGAGAATAAAGTTTTGCTATTTTCAAACCATTTAAAAGGTATTTCAACATCCATACAGAGACAATTTTCAAACTTTGCAATATGTACATGGAAAATCACATTCTAACAAAACTCTCCATGAAGAAACAAACCTTCTTGTTGTGAAACCTTGGGCTACAAGTTTACCCTTAACTTTCACAATCTTACCAATCTCATCAAGCTTGTTGTTGGATATCCATGATTGCAGTTCTTTTGCTTAATAATAGATTTTTACACTTTTTATTCTTTGAGCTTTGTTCAGCAAATCTTGCATAGCTAGAATCCATCATTAATTGCTTAATGTTTCTTCATGTTTGTCTAGTTCAACTAGCATGGATGTGTCATTATCTGTTTATTGCTAGCCATCCACTGAAAGTTCTCCATCCTTATTCACAAATTTCTTAGAAAAGTATTATTGCAAAGAAAGCGCGCATGTTGAGATTTCTTTACAATTAATATTCTGAATTTCATAAGATCGAAAGTAGTAATGAATAAGGAATATATCAAGAGTTCTACCAAGACAGTTGCAACCAAAGGGAATATGTATAGAGTTCCTCTTTATAGCCTTTTCAACTTGTTCCAACTACTACATAACCCAAGAGAAATTCTTTTGTACCGTTGCATGATTGTCTTGAATCATGGCATGTCTTCTTTTAGAATCCTTGATTGCTGCTTACATGTCTCCTAAAAGAAGACTTGTATCATTGCATCATGTGTCAAAATATGCTTGATTTGTGCAAATTGATACCTTTTCCTACGGTTCATTCTTTGCTTCTGACAGCTTGCACCTTTCAAATCTAAAGAAGATTAGATTTGACCAAAAAGATATTTACATAAAGAAGCTCTTCACATGGGCTTTTAAATACTATAAGAAATTGCTTTTGAATCTTTCTCCATGTGCTATTTAAGAACCCGCGGTTTTTGTTTTGGCTGGACTCAAAATTCTTGCAAAATAAATTAGTTTGTTTTTGGTAACCAAATCGTTTTGGGTCCTTCATGGTTAGTAGATTGTATCATTGGAGATACATGTAACTGTTTAGGTCTCCAAATAAATTTTGATCTAACATGATTTTTGGTATAATTACATGCAAATACTTTATGTCCGAAATTACCACAGTAGTGACATGTAATATGAGAAGAAGAGTGTTTACCTGCAGCTGCCTTATTAGTTGATTTGGAACTTCCCTAAATCAACTTGTTTAAGGTAGGATGTTTACCAGTAGATCTCTTTTCAATCGACTTATAGCTGTTAAGCCAAGGAGACGACTTTGATCGATCAAAGTGGAGAATTTGTGCAAGCTGCTTATTTGTTTGCGAAGCTCAAAATTATCTTCTTGAAGTAAGTTGTTCTCCAACTGATATTCTTCAAGCTGAATATCCCAGTCTTTCTTTTCATTTCTCAACTTGTTATATTCTTCAAGTTGGATCTCCCAATTCTTCTTCTCTTTCCTCAACTTGTTACATTCTTCAAGTTGGATCTCCCAATTCTTCTTCTCTTTCCTCAACTTATTATATTCCTTAAGAACTTTCTCAAGGTCGTTGAGAACCAATTCAATATTTTCCTGCAATTCATCACATTTATCGCAATACGTAATAGGAGTAGGACATACTTTGTCAATTTCTCCCATTGCCATGAAACATAGGTTCTTCATTCTTTGGTGATCGATTTTCTTCTTCAGATTCATTTTTGTCGCTCCAAGTTGAGATTCTATAATTCTTCTTCTTGAAGTTAGGACATGTTAATTTCATATGTCCAGGTTTACCACATTCGTAGCAGCACACGTTCTCTTGTTGAACCTCATTCTTGCAGTTCTTTTGATGATTCTGGATGGATTGAGATTGTCTATGCTGCTTCTTTCTACTCTCTTTTTTCGTCCTAGGTATCACGGCCAAGTCTTCTCGGTCTTCACCAAATTCAGATTCTTAAGAGTTGACATGGATTCAATTTTCTTAACTTTGTTGGTGTCCCCAAGGATATTTTCCAATCTGTCCCATATATCTTTAGCAGTCTCACAAGTGAAAATATTCTTGACATTTCAGGAAAGTAACCGGTTTATTTGACTTACTCTTTTATTGCGCTTTAATTAACTTTGATTAATTTTTTATGTTTTGTACCCAATAGTTTGCAATCATCAAAAAAGGGTAGATTGTTAGTCCCAAGGTTTCACATACAAATTTTGATAATATCAAACTAACATATCTTAATCAAAGAATATTTATTTATGGTAAATTTATTTTATACATGTTTGTCAGTTGTACAAGGATTTGGACAAAAGAGTAATGAAGACATTTACAAAGAAGGATTATTTTGATGAAGACCCGGACAAATATGAAAAATAAGCTTTTATGAAATCATCATAGAAGTAAAAGGAATGAAGATGGGGAGGAGAATTCTGCCGCTAATCTAGCAAGACTGAATGTGCACATCAACCAAGATGGAATCTAGAAAGCATAAAGTAAGGATGAATTGAGAAAATATTCAAATTGGCAAAAGGATGTGGTGTGAGTCACTAGTATTATTTTACTATTAAAATCAAATAAAGCACTAAAGTTTTGAGATAACATAGAAGGAAAAGTCTTTCACAAAGGAAGGAATATTTTATTAGAAGGAGATAGCATGGAATATTTTATTAGAAGGAGATAGCATGGTGAAGAAGGAAAGAAAATCAGGTTGAAAAACTACAAGAAAGGATGATTGAAGTGTGGTCTTTGATTATGTAATGATTATTATATCTCTAGAGTGGGTTGCTTTAGTGGTGAGCACCCTCCACTTCCAACCAAGAGGTTGTGAGTTCGAGTCACCCCAAAAGCAAGATGAGAAGTTCTTGGAGGGAGGGAGCCGAGGGTCTTTCGAAAACAACCCCTCTACCCCAGGGTAGGGGTAAGGTCTGCGTACACACTACCCTCCCCAGATCTCACTAGTGGGATTATACTGGGTTATTATTGTTATTGTTGTTGTTGTTATATTATATCTCTAGACAAGAATTATAGAAAGTCAAGCATGAGTTCTTAAATAGCACATAGAGAAAGATCCAAAAGCAATTCCTTGTAGTATTTAAAAGCCCATGTGAAAAGCTTCTTTATGGAAACATCTTTTTGGTTAAATATAATCTTCTTTAGATTTGAAAGGCGCAAGCTGTCATAAGCAAAGAATGAACCGTTGGAAAAAATATTAATTTTCACAAATCAAGCATATTTTGACACATGATGCAATGATACAAGTCCTCTTTTAAGAGACATGCAAGCAACAATCAAGGACTCTAAAATAAAGACATGCCATGATTCAAGATAATAATGCAACAATACAAAAGAATTTTTTTAGGTTATGCAGTAGCTGGAACAAGTTGAAAAGGCTATAAAGAGGAGCTCTACGTATAAAGAAAAGTATGCAGCCTTTTATACAATTGTCTATCCAACTACAAGTTCTTTATTCTACTCTTAACAAGTATTATAATTCACTTTTAGTAGATTTACTGTATACAAAAAAGAATAAAGAGATACGGAAAAATATTGGAGAGGCAGTGTGTCTTTAGAGGTTGTGTCATTATTTGTTTCTTTGGTGAACGAGTAAAAATCAATCTTTTGCGTTGTTGTTGAGCGTGTTAAAACCAACCCTTGTTCGTTGTTAGTGAATGAGTGAAAACCAACCTTGTAAACGTTGGTGGTGAACGTTGAAAATCACACAAATTGTATACAACTCATATTGCAAAGAGATCAAGAGATAACATCCTTGCAACCCAAGGAGATTGGAGTAGAATATCACATTGGTTCAGAACCAGTATAAATTTCTGGTATCATTTACCTTACTGCTTTCATATTTTATTATAAGCAATCACTATTTATTGAGATTAGTATTTGTTTGAATCAAAGTACTAACAATATTATGCAAGCTGTCTCTGTATCGGTCGACTAAGTGTATATCGCAGTCAGACTAAATTTTTAGCAGGCGTATAATTCACCCCCTCTTGTACTTTCAGTATCCATTTTTAACCAGTAACAGAACGAGTTGAAAAAGGCTTTTAAATTTGTGATGGTTTCAGGCTTCAGCCGATCCAAACAATATTTTCAATGTACAATGTGAACTTCTAAACATTCTAGGAGTGCTCATCCTCAGGTGTGGAGCCGTAGGCTACGGTTCAGTCGAACCCAGTAACTTTGATCCAATTTATATATTTATGTTAAGAAATTCATTGAATATGCACAAATTTTAAGTTACAACCCAGTAACTTAAAAGGACTAGAATGATAAACTAATCAAATCCTCACCCTGTACTCGTCTCAAAGTCTCAATCAACTTTTGTAAAATATGATTAGTATATTGACTGTGTAGCTAGTTGGCCTACTTTATTCATCGATCGACTGACTTTGTCCTAATGTTACAGATTTCAAAAGATTAGATGATCTGAACTTGTCTTTATACAAGAAGATTAGCAAGTTGGTATATAAATAAATGTAAGACTAAGTAGGATAAGAAGCTTAACCACAGTTTAATTATTGTCTCAATTTAATTCTAACTTCTTAATATTCTGCAAATTGAGAATTGCTCTAGTGGTGAGCACCCTCCACTTCCAACCAAGAAATTGTGAGTTCGAGTCAACCCAAGAGCAAGGTGGATAGTTTTTGGAGGGAGGGAACCGAGGGTCTATCGAAAACAGTCTCTCTACCTTAAAGTAGGGGTAAGGTTTGCGTACACACTAGTATAACAAGATATTATGATTAAATAGTGATAAATACAATGATCTATAAATTGAGTAGAAAATAATTTATTTCAACTCTTAGTGGGAAATCCAATTTTATTACTAACTGAAAGGTCTTTCTTGCTGAAACTTTACCTCGGTTGTGGTAATTTTGAAGAAGTTATAAAGCTGCATTTTTCAGTAGTTCATCTATGAGTTTGCCAAGGGACAAGTAAGACGATCCACCTTCGATTACGCTAGTCCTGCTCTTCTCCTTCATCTCCTTTGCCTTTTCTCTTACTGCTGTATTAATTTCCATCAATTCCTTAATCCCTGTTTCTATTGCTTCTGCAGTTATCATTGGCTGATCTTTAGTCCTTTCGCAGTAATCCAAAGTGATTGCCACTGCAACTCCTACTTCTTTAACTAACTGAAACGCATTCACTTGTTGCTCAGAATGCAATGGCCATGTTGCTATAGGCACCCCACACCATATACTTTCAAGTATCGAATTCCAACCACAATGTGACACAAATCCCCCGATTGCCTCGTGGGACAAAACCTTCAGTTGCGGGACCCATCCTACAACTTTCCCTTTTATCTCTATCCGATCAAGAAATCCTTCTGGCAAGATTTCAGAATAGTTTCTGTATTCTCCGGGGAATTGCGCGTTATTGCTTTGTGGGGGACGACGTAAAGACCACAAAAACCTGCAGCCACTGTTGTCCAAAGCTAAAGCGATCTGTTTCACTTGGTCCAGTGGTAAGCTCCCCTGGCTCCCAAAACAGATTAGTACCACTGATTTTGGTGGCTGTTGATCAAGCCAATTTGTAATTTCTGCCTCCTCTGACTCCGACTTGGATTTTGACTGGTTCAAAATTGGACCAATTGGATAAATAGGTGGAAGTGGAACCTGATCCTGTTCAGATCTTGATATGTTACTGTTGTTTTTCTTATATGTATCTAATTGATGGATTTCTAATTCAGCAAAAGTGTTGATAATAATGCCTTTGGCTTTTCTATATCCACGAGCAAAATCGAGGAATCTCCCTAGCCACGTGTCTCTATCGACTAGGACCATCGGCAATACCTTTGGAGGAACAGGATATGCGTAACTGGGAAATGATAAGAGATTACTACCATCAGTGTTCTTGAATAACGAAACATCTTGTTGGCACTCGTCTTCAAGAAACTGGAAATGAAGCATCAGTCCGAGAAAAGCAGCTGGGGAAGTGAAAAACACGTAGCTTGGGATATTAAACTCGTCAGCGACATCCATTAACGGAGTGCATAACATGTCAACAACAAAACCAGCTAGTTTTTTAGCAGGGCGTTGAGATATTAAGAAATCCTTGATGTGAGATTTCTGGCTTTGCACTAATCTGTAGACGAAATGTCCTCGAGTTTTGGAACTCCATTCTGGTGTTGGATCAGCAACTGGTAACTGGACAAATCGAAGGCGATCAGAGGAGGATGAAGCAGCTACAGAGTCAACGAAAGAGCCACTGACGGCGTCAATGTAATCGGGAAGTTTCATAATGAGGACAGTGATTGTAAGATGATGATTTTGATGGAAAAAGAGTTTTGCTAACTCCAGCATCTGAGCTACATGGCCCATTGCCGGAGATGGGATAAGAATTAGTTCTGCTAGTTTCTCCATATAAACTGCAGGTGCTGGTTTTGGTTTTCGCTTCTGCTTTTTTTCTTCTTTTTGCTCTTCTTCGCTCTTACTTTTGTAGATTTGTCATTGGTTTTCGCGGATGCTGTCTTTGTTTATGCTTCCCAATTAGATTGAACATACTGTGCACGAGTCAGTGCGTTGCCCCCAATTAAAACAGCAAAATTTTGTAAAGTATTCTTGAAAGATCTGCAATTAGGACACACGCGACAAAAAATCAATCGCTTTAATCAACCTTTATTCCAACAAAAGGAAAGCTTTATTGTAAAGTCTTCTATTTTTATATAAAGTTTTCTTTCTTTAAAAAAATATTAAGTTTCATATACGAATGGTATCAAGGTATTAATATAAGTAATTAGATTGATTTTAATAATTACCTACTTGTATTTAGCGTAGCTATTTATTCGTAATTATTTTACAATATATGTAATTATACATAATTGATGGTAGGTTAGAAATATGTGTTTTAGCTGTATTTTGCACTCTAATTATTATATGTTATTCGTATTTGAGCTTAAACGATGGTGATTTGCACGAGTTAAAAAGATAATTTAGACCTAAAGCAAATAATTTGAATTTTTGAAGTCTGAGTAAAAGCCCAAGGAATTAAATCGGGATCGCATTCGAGGGTAGAGGACCATATTACTCTAACATTTGTATACTACACGCCGCGTGGGGCACAGCGCGACAGTGTTAAGTGGAATGTCTGACAGAAATATGGTCTCTGAACTTCTCCATTGGCACGCCGCATGGGGCGCTGCTCCCTGTGCAGTTTTGTGAGAGTAATTTTTCACTTCGTCATGGAAAGAGCAGTTCCGTTCACACCCGCTTCTACATGGTATAAATACATAAAAAATATGATTTGAGAGGACTTTTGACCTAGGATTTGAGGAGCAACTAAGGCAAGAAGACGCAAGAATTCATCAAGATTTCAACCAACAATCGGTGCAATATGGGAGTTTGTATCGGATTATTAAAGTTGATGTTTTCTATGTCTTTAAACCTTCTTGAGATGACTTTTTCCATTGCTATGGATAGTTTTCCCTTGGGTGTTGACAGACATGGTGTATTGATAATTTGATTAGAGATTCGATTCTTGATAATTGCTTGACTCAATTGATGGAGTTTTGAATTATATTATGAAGTTATTCATTATTTTGCTTAATCGAAAGGGGAGTTTTATATTGAATTTCTTTACATCTTATGCTCTAGTTTAAATTTGTAATTCAATTGGGTAATTGAAGGAGCCTCTTGAATTATTAATCGAACTAGAAAATAGGAAAATATTCGCAAGAAGTTGCCCTTCACACTAAAACTATCATTATATTCATTGCAATTGTTCACTGTGCTTCAATTGGATTATTTCCAGAAATTAACGGTTAATGAAAAGAGGAACCTTAACTTCAAGTATAATTTAATTATCTGGTGAATTCGTGAAAATCAACACTATTATAGGGTGAACTAATTCAAGAATTGGATCTCGAGTCAATTATAATGAACTTGTCTAGTCAATTATCCTTATTTCTCCCAATGATATTTCTGTGTTGCTCAACTCTTATTTTTCGTGATCAATTGATAGTTGCTTTAATTTTAGTTGTTAACTGATTATTCGAACACTGCTAAAATTCAATCATTGTGGAAACGATTATTGAATTATACTATTTTTTTATTAGAGAGCATTAATTTTGTATTGTGTTTTGCACTCATCATTAATCGATGTGTAATTTAACCTACTTTACTAGGTAACTTGCCGTCTCTTTTTTGAGTTAGTAATTCATACTTAATATTGAAACTATTGCCAACCATCGTTTAAAATACATGCAACAAATTGCAAGTAATAACCAATATATAAGGATTGGTGTGACAATTTGTTCAATTAGTTGACTTCGTCAACAAAGCGTTAGTAGAAAGGGAGATAGTAAATGATGAGTGCAACAACATTTACTTTGTTGCAATCTTTCAATAGTCTATTTGACCAATTTACCAAATAAATTACGTGAAGATTAAGATTCACTTAGAGTTTCAGAAACTATATGATTTACCAATTGTACATTCTACTCTCACTTTCATTACCTTAAACTGAATATTGCAAGTGAAAGTTTTTTATAAGAAAAAAATAATAAATAGAAAGTGAAAGTTTAATTTGCCAATGGAAAAAACACGAATTCTAAAATCCATGTCATTAAAAGATTGACACTTAAGAATGAGCGATACATAGAGGACTCAGCGAATACATATGATGCTATCTCTAGTTATGCATTTAGAAATTATGATTGTGAAATTAGAGATAGTTATGCATATTTTCGTTGGAAACAGTCTCTCTATCTCTGTAAGATAGGGATAACGTCTGTGTACACACTACCTCCCAGAATCCATTTATTACTGTTGTTGTTGTTGTTGAAAGTTGCAGAAAATAATTAAAATTTTCAAGTGGGTGAATGATCCTTCATATCTTGGATCAAACTCTCAAGAAAAAAGTAAGATGATCCTCCTTCTAACATGGCTCTCCTGCTATTTTCTTTCATCTCCTTAATTTTCTTTCTGGTACCATTCTTTTCATTTGTACTATCCAACATCAGTCGCTTTATGGCGCGCTCTATCTCCGCTGCTGTCACCAAAACTGGACTCTCACTCCGATACTCCATCTTAATATCCACGGCCATCTCCAAATCAACCACCAGCTCGAAAGCATTCACTTGTTGCTCTGCATACATCGGCCATGTTGCCATTGGTACTCCAAACCACAAGCTTTCCAGTACAGAATTCCAACCGCAGTGCGTAATGAATCCTCCAATTGACCTGTGAGACAGCACTGCCACTTGAGGGACCCATCCTATCACTCTCCCTCGCTGCACAGTTTGTTTCAAGAAACCTTCTGTCAGCATTTGCTCCGGACGTACCGGAGCACCTACTTTGCCCTTGACCTGCGGCTGCCGTAGGGACCACAAGAAACGGGAGCCGCTATAGTCAAGGGCTATCGCAATTTCTTTCAACTGTTCCTCGTCAAACCTCCCATAGCTCCCGAAACAGAGGAACAATACCGAAGAATCTGGTTGCTCATCTAACCAGTTGTTGATACTCTCATCCGGTTCTTGATTCAGGTTGATTATAGGCCCAACTGGGTATAAAGACGGAACCCCATTTTCATTACCCAGAGATTTAATTGGATGAGGCTCAAGCTCTAAGAAAGTATTAACTATGATTCCTTTTGCCTGTCGTATCATTCGAGCAGTAGACAGAGGTAGATGCAAACGACCATCTTTATCCAACATGGCACTTGGCAAAACCTTTGCTGGCAAAGGATTTATATAAGTCGAAACAGGCAGTAACGTATCCGAATCCTTGAAATCGGAGATATCGCGATCGTGATCATCTTTAAGCGTCTGTGCATAAAACATGAGGCCGAGAAAAGCAGCACTAGAAGTAAAGAATACATAGCTCGGTAGACCAAGCTCAGTTGCTACTTCTATCATTTTATCACTAAACATGTCAACAATCACACCACCGAGTCGAGTACCGGACTTGTTCTTATTGGTCATAAAATTGTCAACAATTGCCTCTCTTACTAGTTGCTTGGAATTATCAAAGAGCTCAACAAGAATAGCTTCTTGAGGTTTATTACGATTATTACTATGAGATTGAGGAGAAGAAAGGTGCAAGAATCGTAGGCGTGAAGTGGTAGCGTTATCATTTATTGCTAGCGTCTTTGTATAAGTATGTATAGCTGTTTCAATTGGAAGGTCAATGATGAAGAAAGTAATTGAAAGACAATTGGTTCGACTGGTGAGTAACTTGCCAATTTCAACAGCGGCGACGAGGTGACCCATTCCTGGCCCTGGAATGAAAACCAGCTCTGTGCTCTCCATCTTTGGTATTGATCAACTGCTCTAGCACAACAATTGCAAATTAAAAAGACAAACGCAAAATAAAGAAGAGGCAAAGGCGCTGCTGTCGTGGATAAATCGGCAGCCAAGTTTAGTCAATGAAAGCAGAGAACCCAAAAAAAATAAAAGATCCACGTCATCGGAGCAACAACACAAATTTTAATGTGTGGCTGTGTGCAATGAATGTGAGTCATAATAATTAAAAAATTCATATAATTGGATCATTTTTAAAGTAATTGCAAATAAATATTTTTATAATTATTAAGTGGTAATGTAACGAGCACCTTACAGGAAATAGGCACGGTACAAGACCAATACATCCACCAAAATACCTTGAGCACTTCGTTGTCCATAAGACTGCCAAATCCATTAGAAAAAGGACAAGAGCATTGGATAAGGCTGGCATGTGGGCCCGGTCCCAACTTCAAAGAGCCTATGTGGGCCCGGGCTTTACATGTTTTTTGTTAGAATCGATCCGGAACCGGGCCTACGAACTAATGGTTCCGGGTCTAATTGGGCCGGTCCCGGGCCTAAGTGGGTCCAACAGATACTTTTTATTTTTTTTAAATTTTATAGAAGTTAGATAAAAAAATGGTAAAGAGTTGGATTACCATAAAAAGCATTTATATATTCATGATTTAATTGTTCACCGGGTGCAATATTATGGCAAAATTGATTTTTGGTAAATTGTAATAAACTATTATCGCTATCAAGAATAGCAGGTGTAGGACATGTAACAGGTTTGGGTCGGGGAGCCGGGGGAAGTGGAGGAGGAACAAATTGGCTTCTAGATTCACCATTCTTGGATTTTTCCTTATTTTTACTAAACTTTTTTTTAAGGAATAAGCCATCTTAATTAATCAAGCAATACAAAGTAAATAAAATAAATAAAACTATAATATTAAAACTTAAGAGTTGGAACGAGTTTACCGAATTGACGAACAACTTATTGAAAATTAATTATCATTGAAGACTTGAAGACTTCAATTCACCAACTTCACAATTTTTCACAAATTGTAACAATAAAATAAGCAATTATAGAAGAACATTAGAGAGAGATTGAGAGAGATTGATGATTTTGTGAGAAAAATAAAAGAATGAGGGGGTATTTATAGTTGAAAATAGGGAAAAAGTGTAATTATAAAAGGTTTGGGGTTAAAACAAAGTTGGGAGTTAAATGACTATTTTGTAAATAAACAACGACTATTTTGGCGAGAAAACGACTATATTTTAAATGCCCCAACGGGCAGATTTTTTTTTAAATTAGAGCCGTTGGGACCGGTCCGGTCCCGGTCCCAAACGGTCCGGTCTCGCTGGCCTCGCGCAAAATATCGGCCCACTTGCCAGGCCTACCTCCCCCGGTCCCGGTCTTAAACGATTAGGATCGTTTAGGCCCACTACCCATATGGGCCATAGTCCTGGGTCGGTCCCAATCCTGGATCTGCCCACTTTCCAGGGTTAAGGCAGAGGAAGGAAATACCTATAAGTAGGAAGAGAGGTCTAACATTAGGTAGCGGATTAAGACTTGTCTTTATATTTCTTTCTTATTAGCTATAGCTCTAGAACCTCCCTCCGTTCTCTTTTTTTTCTTTTAATTGTTCATACTTTGGTTAGTTGAGGTTGTAATTTTTCTTGGAGCTTGTACTCAAATCTGTGAATTAATACAAGATCATACCAATTTGGTGCTCTCGTTGAACCTTTCCTCCAAATAGGTGACCCGCCGATGACACGCCTGAAATCACTGGACGATGCCGTTACCCAAGTTAAGGACCAGCTTGCTATTCATTTACAAAACTTTGATACCATCTCTGCTAGCCTCTCCGATATTCAGAGTCAGCTACATATTCTAAACTCTGGTAAACAACCACAACCTTATTCTAAACTCTGGTAAACAACCATAGCCAGATTCCACAAACTTGAAAAGTCCTAGTCTCGGCATTGCTGCCGGCACTTCTTCCGCCGTGGCTTCACCACCTACTTCTATTGCTCTAACCACTACTCCACCGCCACTCGACAACCAGCCTCCACTTTAGTACCAACAATACAATCAACACTACCAACACCACCCATCAACTCTACAACATTGCCACAACTCTGCAGCGGCTCTACCGCTGAATACTCAACAACAACAACAATATCATCCACAATACCAACAACCCACTCCTTACAACCAACCACCAACCTCTCTCACCTACGCAACCCTATTTCTAACCGCCTACGCATATCCCCCACACCCTTACCCACCTACCCATACCATGGCCCAACTGGTAACCTAATATACAAATTAAATTATATACAAATTATATAAAAAAGTTACATTGGCAATACACATAACTTAATTTTTTTCTCAAAATCGTAAGCTTTTCTTGAAATTCTATTACAAAAAAATTCGAAAAAAGAACATAATAAAGTAAAATGACATTATGTTCTCTGATTTAAAATCTATTTCTACTACCAAACAAATTACACGCTTCAACGGAAAATGTGCAGAGAACATATCAAGGAAAGCAGATAATACGTAGCTTAGACAAATAAAATAGACCAGATGTAGTTATAAGTATACATAAAGTTTCCAATGTGATTAATGAACCAGGAGCTTCATTTTTTTTTTTTTAATAAACAATATGAACTTTGAGCTAGGACCCGCTAAATTACTAACTAAAGACAGTACAATTTGGCAAATGATGCTTCTAAAGCCAGTCTTTCATTTATCCCAAGACAAGAGATTAAAGATTCTAGTTCAGAGAAATGTTGATTTTTACAGAAATAACAAATTAATGCTGTGAGGCCTTAACTCTTAGGAACCACCTATTAATGGACAAATACACTCGTACTCTAGGTTGCCCGAATTCTTCAAAAATATTACTAGTATGTGACGAATCCATCGAAATAGTATATTTTTGGGGGATCCGATACGAGTACAACAATATTTTTGGAGAATCCGAGCAGTACAACTCTTATTTGATTATACCTTAGCAACAACTCTTATTTGATTAACATATTCAATGAAGTTTCATTCTAGTCACTCCTCGAAAGTAGCATAAGATTCTGCTATCTTAACAGAATATAGAATCTAAAATTCTTCTCATCTCAATTCTAGGAATCAAGGATAGTTTCGACGAATCTTCCTATAGAAATGAAGGAAGATCCACCCTCCATCAATGCGTTCCTGCAAATCGCTCCCAAATCTTTAACTCGCTTCCTCACGGGATTTTCACTGTCCATTATGCATCTTATAGCTTTCTCCATCTCCTCTGCCTTCACAGTTTCACCATGATCACTACCGCGCATCCTGTAATCCATTCTCAGCTCCACTGCCATCTCAAGATCTCTCACCAATTGAAACGCATTGATTTGTTGCTCAGCGTAAAGGGGCCATGTCACAATTGGAACTCCGTGCCATAGGCTTTCTATAGTCGAATTCCATCCACAATGAGACACAAACGCTCCAGTAGCTTCGTGAGCCAAGATATCGACTTGGGGTGCCCAACCACATACTATTCCTTTCTTTTTAGTCCTCTCCAAAAATCCCTCTGGCAAAATCTCCTCAAGTTTTGCATATTCATCATCTACAGGCCGACGTATTGACCATAAGAAACTTACTCCACTTTGTTCAAGTGCAATCGCCATTTCGATTAGTTGTGGTGGCTCAAAAATCCCCGAGCTTCCAAAGCAAAGAAAAATAACAGACGAAGGTGGCTGCTGGTCTAGCCATTTCATGATTTCTTCATATTCAGAGTTGGAATTTCCCTTACTCTTTTGGCCCTCAAGATCAAGAAGAAATCCAACAGTGTAAACTGGAGGCAATTCAGGGTCAGATGCTAAGGCATGTACAGCATGATTTTCGAATTCAGCAACTGTATTGATAAGAATTCCTTTAGTTTCTTTAAACCTAACACCATGTTCGCGGAAAGAGTTGTAACCTTCTTTATTGAACGCGAATGAAGGCAAGACTTTTGAGGGTACAGGATTAGCATAGGCTGATATTTTTAAATCACCATCAGATTTATTAAATTCTCTCCCGCATTTTTCATGCCAAACGGATAGGTAAAACAAGAAACCAAGAAAACCTGCACCAGAAGTGAAGAAAAGATAGGAAGGAATTCCAAGTTCATTTGCTACATCAATCATTGAACTGCAAAACATATCAATGACTAGTCCAATGATTTTCGGGTTCGAATCAGGCCATTTGTTGCTGATAATTGCCTCTTTGACGAGGGGTCGATAACTTGCTATTAAAAGAGAAAAGTAATTCTCTAACGACTTTTCTAGCTCTTCTGAAGATGGAGGTTCGACTTGAGGAAGTGTGATATATCTAATTCTACTGCCCTCGGGAGTAGAGAAAGATCGCTTGATGTAGGAATCTATACCTGCATCCCATGGTGCAGGTGGCCTTATGATGAAAATTGTTATGCATAACCTTTGATCTCTGTTGAGTAAATTCTCTGCAAATTTACATGTTGAAACAAGATGACCAACGGCCGGAGCAGGTACAAACACCAGCTCTAATTTGCTCATCTTTGAAACAAAGTTAATCAGAAGAATGAAGATGAAATGGTGGTGAATAAGAATGGTACCTTACAATATATGTTGGATGTGTCAAATTAAGTTTCTGTTTGTAGGATTCTGCCCTTTTTCATTAAATGTTGAAAGTTTGGACTAGTTTACTTGAACCAAGTTATAAATAAGATATTAGGTAAGATCATAATTTGATTATAGGTGGGATAACTAAATACCATATTTTGATTATGTGTGGTATAAGTAAAGCCTATAAGCTATTGGCCTACGACGATAGTAGCGGAGTTTGGATTTTTATTAAGGGGTATTAAAATTTAAAGAAGTAAATACATGAATAAATTAAAGGAGTTCAATACATAAGTATATATACATAAAATAATAGTTTTTACCTATAGAAATAGGAAATTCTTTTGGCAAAAGAGATGTCAATTTTGACACCCCTTGAAGCTATGTGGATCCGTCACTAATGATGGGTAGACGTTATTTATAATTAGCTCTAGTAAATACGATATCCTTGAGTATGTGGTGAAGAGATTATTGACGACTCCATAATTTTCTTGGTATTGAGAGAATAATATGGTAACTAGTGATTGTAAAAGTTGGTCTCAAACTTAACTGCTACGCTACTGAATAATGAAGTTTAACGATATAGATAAAGACGATGAAATAAGATTGATAATAACCATGGTGGACATGTCAAAGTTTTGTGGTTTTGGTCGTCTCTTTCTTGGTAATTCATTTTCTTTTTCCTTGTGGAGATTAAAAGATGCGATGGAGGAGAATGAGTATGCTTCTAATTCAAACAACACACAATATGATGTCTGGTCCTGACATGCTAATATGTCTATAGTGAAGTCACTGCTTACATAAGGAGGTAGAAACGTGATTGAAAACTTTTCGCTCTTCTTCACTTTACCGACAAGACAAAATAATTAAAATTTAAAATATTTAAAAAGACATATAAAAAATTGTAAAAATATTATTGTAACTCTTGAAATCTGAAAACACTGAGTACATAAAATGGGGACGAAGGGAGTAAGACATAACTAACACTAGATTCTTGATGTAAAGGTAAAAGAGACACTAATCACTTTCCCCACCCACTTTGCTGGCTCGGAGTCATTTTCGCGTAAACAATGACACCATGCAAGATCTTGATTTCTCAATCTGAATTTACTGTGTCTAACTCAGCTTCAAGCTCATCCCATGGAGTAATTAAGCTTGGGCAGCAATGGCAACAGAAGTGGTCGAACAGAGATAGTGAAGCAGTTAGAATGTTCGAGAAGATGAGCGAAATAATTTTCTTATCTTGTAAAGAACTTATAGTGTATACTTATATACAACACTAACTAGCTAACTGATCTTAACCTCCAACTGTCTACCAAATGTTATATGCACGGCCTAATTAACCAACTGTTTAACCTCAAAATCGGATAACAATTGAATTTATACACGATTTTAAGGATACGTGATCCAATTTGATACAAAGTGAGGAATCCGATTAATGTGGAAGTAAACAACAGAAATATAAATGCAAACCACGTAAGTTGAACAACCTAAGCCTCGTGAGGTTTAGCTCCTTCAAGCTAGATGTAATATTATTGAAGCCGGAATAAAATGAACAAATCTAGAAATAACAGTATATTGCTCTTTGATGTATGTTACCATCCCCCTCTATGAATTACTAAGTCCCCTTTATATATTTAGAGAGATCTACCTTTTTAAACATTAATTTATAAGAAACATAAGTCCTTGATTTTGAAGACCGTTGGCTCCTTTTTTGACTAATTCCGTGATTTCTGCCATAATGATTGGTTTAATGGCGAGAATTACGGATCCTTGTCGGATGAGTTGGCAAAGCTTTTCTTCGAGGCCGTTAAAAGCAGGACCGGTCGTGCCTTCGATAAAATCGAGGGCAAACCTGATGGTCTCGATGGCTAGTTTTGACGATGCTTTCGAGTCCGACAATATCATATTCCGAACTTCGATATCGAGCTCGGTTCTACCCGTAACTTGTATTTCTACCCAATTATAGATGTGCCGACCTTGGCCTACCATTTCAGATACTCGATTGAGCATCGAGCTCGGTTTTACCTGTATACAGATAGTCCCCTCGTTTTTTGGAGAGTAGGCGACGAAAAATGATATGAGCCCTCGGTTCTCAATTCGATCAATCATGATGTAAGCGACAAAAGGTAACTGAAATGTCCCGTCGGTCCAGTCTTCAAGGTATTAGATGTGTGTCAGTTAACAGTCGACCACTTCGGGATGTGAACCGCCGCTTGAGAAAACTATAAATATCCTTCAACCTATGTATTAGAACTTTTACATTCAAACTCTTCACATATTTTAGGAAAGCTTCATCACCTTCATTTTTAGGTTTTCTAACTGTTGACCTCAAAACTTCTTCTCTTCTAGTTCTTTGAAGATTTATATAAGTTATCTGCTAAGCTCGCCTCTTTCGTTACCAACACTTTCTTTTCTCCACTGTTTATAAAAAATGGCAAAGATTTCAAAGTCTGTTCCTAAAAAAGAAACACCTTCTTCTTCGCAACCATCTGAAAATGTTCCACATGCTGCTACTGAGGAACCCCCTCTGAAGTCGTATATCCCTGCGGGGTGCCCAACTGAGGCCGACTTCAAGTTAGAGAATACGCCTATGGTACCGGATCGGTGCGAGCCGGTCTCGAGGTACATATGTATGATTACTACAAGTATCCTAGATAAAGTTAAAGATGTCTGCAACTCGGGAGATAAACTCTTAGTGGTCCCTACCTCAGAGGAATCGATCACCACCCACGTGGAGGGTTTTTTAAGTGTTTACACTTACCCTTTCACGCTGGGTCCTTTAGACCCGGTTATCATAGCCCTTTGCAAAAGGTATGAGGTGACGCTCGGGCAGATACATCCTTCATTTTGGAGGATTGTTATTCAGCTTCGATTTTTCATGAGCAAGGTCGAGAGGTATCCATTTACCATCGACCACCTCATGCACTTGTATAGCCCTCGACTTCACCAAGGGGGATTGATCAAGCTCGCACGCCAAGCCACTAAGGCCTTGTTCTCGAGTATCGACGAGGATCAGGACCGGGGCTGGTTGGGTCAATTCGTTCGAGTGAGGACCTCGGACTTAATCACAGCTGCGGACATTCCATTTCCTGAGAAATGGAACATGAAACGTAAGTATAATTTTGCCTCCAATATTTCTTTTATTGCTTTTCTTTTCCTTCATTTCTCATTGATGTTATGTGATGATGCAGTTGTTGCCCAGATGTCGAACGCAGTTCCTCGACTTAAAGAGTGGGTCGAGGGCATTGCGACACAGAGACCTTACTCCGAGCGCTTATGGCGTTAACTCTCAAAGGGTTGATGGGAGGCCCGTAATCGTGGTGAGAATGTTTTCCCTAACAACATATTTGATCTTAATTTCACATCATCGATCTCTGAATCGTTTCAATTTCTTTTTGCAGGTTTATCAAAAGATGTCGAAATGAGGCCTCCATCAGCTGATGATGACATATACATCGATCCCCCTGCTCCGAAGAAGGATAAAGAGAATAAAAGAAGAAAATCCCCAAGACCTTCGAGCCCCGAAAAGAAGAGACCGAGGAAGTGGCTGACACGCAAACCTAAAAATGCCAGTGCCCGAGAACTCCCATCGGACTCACTTTATCGGTTGAGGGATGAGTCTGAAGAAGAAGAAAATTTTAAATTGGTGGCCCACATGAGAGGCGAATCCGAACTGCCTCAATCCATGGAGGTCGTAGAAGAAGCAGCAGCCGAAGCCTCCGAACCAGGGAGGGTCAAGATCGTTTCGCCCCGAGCTGGGGAGGTTGACAAAGGGACTATGGCCGGTACTTTTCGGTCAGAAGATAATGTGACTAAAGAGGCACTTGGGGTGATCGATCTCTATGGGTTGACTTCGTTTACCGATTCTATGATAAATGAGGCCCAGGCGCTGTAAGGTAACCTCGGCGAAGGGGCCCAAGGAGCAGCAGAATCTTTCCACAACTTTTTCGATGGCCTGGATTCTACCGCCTCGGGGGATGTTACCGGGTTGGGAGATTACCGGTGCCAAATAAGACATCGTCCTCGGGAGCTAGTGGGTCTTCTTTAAGCCCAAAATTAGTGAATCTGTTCCTAGCGTTGATCCTACTCGAAGACGGGCAGTTTTTATGTCTATTTCGAAGGACGCCCGAATTCTCTCTGCCCTAATGGGGATTGCCAGTTACCTTTAGGGCTTGGTGACTGAAGAGGACCAAGCCAAAATGAACGAGGTGGAGGCGCCCTGCCTGTTCAACGAAGTTCAACATGCACTGAATTGGGTAACTTCGAATGTCCCTTTATTATATGCTTAGATTTAATCATGAATAATCATAACATGTTCCTTTGTGTTTTGTAGGCCTAGGTGCTTCATCACGAGGCCTTTCTCTAATACCGGAAGGAGTTCAAACATTACGAAGCCGAGGCTTGGGAGCTTGCTGAGAAGATGGAAGCTTACAAGCTTCTTAGTAAACAATCCCAAGCTGAGCTAGAAGCGGCTCGGAAGGAGCATGCCTAGCTGGTTAATCAGGTAAGGATAGTTTTTGAAGTTAGTGATGATGAGTCAGACTCAATAGCTAACGATCCGAACCAGCAGGTTCAAAAGAAACTTGACCAGATCGAGCTGCTCCGAGGGGAGGTGGATGCAGTCAAAATCGAGGCCGAAGAATGGAAGAAAAACATGGATCGCCTGGCCTCGGAGAAAGAGACTGCCCGGGCAGGCGATCCATATAAAGGAGAAGAACTTAGTGCAGGCCAAAATGATCGAGGGACTCTAATCTCAGCTAAACTCGGCTATTTCTGGTGAAGAGAATCTGGCTAAGGAGCTTGAGGCTGCCAAGTTAGAGGTTGTTATGGCCAAGGTCGTGGCTGATGAAAAGGTGGTCCAGTTCAAGGTTGATGTCGAGGCAATCCAGGAACAGGCGAGAAACATGGTGAAGCATGCGAGGTGGGAAGCCCGAATGGAGGCCCTCGAGGGATTCCATGCTCAGAAATTTGACATATTGGCCGAGATCTAGAGTGCCAAGATATGCGAAGCCAAGGCTTGGAAGCTGGCTTATCCCGAGGAGGATTCTGAAGAGTCAGGTGAGTCTGATGGTGGTGAAGACCTGTAGGCGACGACGTATCCCCCGATGAGGATTAGGCCATTTTAGGATTTATTCACCTTTTGTACTACCTTTTTTGTTGAGGCCGCTCGGCCTATGTAAAAAACATGTGTCGGAGCTATTCAACCCTTGTAAAGAGATTTCGATATATATAAGACTTTTTCCTTTCATGATTATGAATTTTTCCTTTAATCTTTTATTTGTATTCGCAAAGGTTGAAATGCCTTAGCATGAAATATTTAGGTTGTGTTCGAAGGTTCGATCAAACCTTGCCTTTAACGTCGCTGTGTGTTAATACATTGTAGGGATTCAGTGTTACAGATAATTTTCCCCTGAAACATCTTAGGTTTATACCTTTCCAAGGGTAGCCTTTAGAACCTATTATAAATAAGAAATTTTCGAAGGCCTTGTTTTTGTTACGAGTCTCGGACGTCTCTGAGTCATGTTAATACGGCCGTAGACTTATTCGGGTGTTGCCCAGTAGGCTCTCTATCCCGAGTTATCCTTTCATGCCTAAGATAACAGTCCCCGAGTAGGGGTGGTCGTGGCCTTTGAAATTCGGGCGTTGCCTAATAGGTCTTTCGCCCTTATGATCTGATAGCTAAGACCGTCCGAGATTATTTTCAATAGGCATTCCCCAAGTGAATGTTCGAACTTGGATTTGGGTTGCCCTTGGGCTTTATACCTTTAGTTAGAGATTGTTCTCAGTTGTGTTAATATGGTCGTATCTTTTTTAGTTCGGGTGTTACCTAGAGGGCTTGCTATCCCGAGTTATTCGGTCATGTCTAAGATATCAGTTCACGAGTAGGGGTGGCCGTGGCCTTTGAAATTCGGGAGTTGCCTAATAGGTCTTTCGCCCTTATGATCTACTGTCGAGATTGTTTTCGATCGACAGTCCCCAAGTGAATGTTCGAACTTGGATTTTGGTGGCCCTTGGGCTTGATACCTTTAGTTCGAGATTGTTTTGCCCTTATGATCTGATAGCTCGGACTGTCCGAAAGTATTTTTGATCAGCAGTCCCCAAGTGAATGTTCGGACTTGGATTTGGGTAGCCCTTGGGCTTGCTACCTTTAGGGGATCGGGTTTAGGAAATTCCTTAAGCAATGTGGTATCAGAAAATATTTTAAAGGACAAAATGTTCATATGCACGGATAAGTCTTATTGTTTATTCTTGTGGACGATGGTTGTACATGTATATATGTTTTGTGCTAGGGCTCGATCGGTCTGTGCGGACAAGGTTCATTTGACTGTTTGGCCCTTACAATAAATCCTATTGGTTGGGCACCATCGATCACAAAATTTCTTTCCTTGCTAAAGTCGATATCTGAGGGTATTTCCCCCCAGCGTTTGGGGCTGACCAAAGTGAGGCCTCGAATGTTGTTTTGATCATTGTTACCGGTTCATAGTCGGCCTTTAATTCTAAGTTAGCACGATTTACTTGTTGCATCGTTAAAAACCTTACCGGAAAACCTATTTGGGACAAAGCCGGTTCAAGGCAAAAAGAGTGCAACGCGTGCTTTCCGACTAAGAATCTCGTATCACCCTTTGTTGGTTACCTGGAAGTGTTGGTATGAAACGAAAAAATGAAAGAAAGAATTGGGGGAGTACCTTATCAATAATATCTATTTAAGTGGGTTACATTCCAGTTGTTTGGCAATTTCTTGGCGTTCATTGTTCCGAGCTTTTAGGATCCTTTTCCGATGATCTCGATAATTTGGTACGGTCCTTCCCAGTTTGGCCCTAATTTCCCTTCGTTCGGGTTTCGGGTGTTCAGTGTGACTTTTCTTAGTACAAAGTCCCATGTATTGAAGTGTCGAAAGTTGTCCCTTCGATTGTAATATCTTTCTATCCATTGTTTCCGGGCGGCTAGTCGAACGAGGGTGGCTTCGCGCCTTTCATCTAATAGTTCTAGGCTCGTACTCATAGCCTCGTCGTTCGATTACTTAGTTGCATATCGGAATCTGATGCTTGGTTCTCCAACCTCGACCGATATTATAGCATTGGTACCATAAACGAAAGAAAATGGGGTGGCCCCGATTATGGACTTCGAGGTTGTTCGGTACGCCCATAGGACCTCGGGTAGCATTTCCTTCCATTTTTCTTTGGCGTTGGTTAAACTCTTTTTAACACCTTGGAGTATGATTTTATGGGTAGATTCAGCTTGTCCATTCCCACTAGGGTGGTAGGGTGTCGATAGGATCCTTTTGATCTTATGGTCTTTAAAGAATTTGGTTACTTTGCTTCTGATGAATTGTTTCCCATTATCGCATACAATCTCGGTCGTCATCCCAAATCGGCATATGATGTGATCCCAAATGAAATCTATGACTGCCTTTTCCCGGACCTGTTCATATGCCTGGGCTTCCACCCATTTAGAAAAGTAGTAGGTCATAAATAATATAAATCGAGCCTTACCGGGTGCCCATGGAAGGGGGCCAACAATGTCCATTCCCCACTTCATGAATGACCATGGTGATAAAACCGAATGCAGTAGCTCCCCGGGTTAATAAATCATCGGAGTGTGTCTTTGGCATCCATCACATTTTCAAACGAATCCCTTTGCATCTTTTTCTATGTCGACCAAGTAGTTACCGACTCTGATTATTTTTCGAACCAGTGATTCAGCGCCCAAATAATTTCCACAGGTACCTTCGTGGATTTCCCTCAGATTGTACTCAGTATCCCCCGGCCCTAGACATATTGTGAGTGGGATATCGAATGTTCTTCTGAACAAGGTTCCGTGTTTGGGCAGGCTAAATCGGGCTACCTTCGTACGTAGAGCCCTCGATTCTTTCGGGTCCGAGGGAATTTTTCCGGTCCTGAGATATTCCACGTACTTGTTCCTCCAGTCCCAAGTTAGGCTCGTTGAGTTGATCTCGGCGTGGTCTTCTTCTACCGCTGATCTCATAAGTTGCACGACTTCTCCCGAGTTGAACTCATTGTCTTCGACTGACGATCCTAGGTTAGCGAGGGCATCGGCCTCGCTGTTTTGATCCCGAGGTACATGATGCGAAGTCCATTCCTTCAACCGATGTAATGTCACCTATAACTTGTCCAAGTATCTCTGCATTCATTCTTCCCTGACCTCGGATGTTCCATTAACTTGGTTGACCACAAGGAGGGAGTCGCACTTGGCTTCGATCACCTCTGCCCCCATGCTTTTGGCTAATTCAAGGCCTGTAATCATGGACTCATATTCGGCCTCGTTGTTAGTCAATTTTACAGTCTTAATAGATTGTCTAATTATATTACATGTTGGCGGCTTTAGTACGCTACGAAACCCGGACCCTTTTGCATTCGAAGCACTGTCCGTAAAGAGGGGCCAGATTCCTGAAGAAGTCCCTAAGTTAACCAATAACTCTCTTTCGACCTCGAGTATTAGGGCCGGCGTGAAGTAGACCATAAATGCTGCCAAAATTTGGGACTTAGTGGCGGTTCGAGGTCGATACTCAATGTCGTACCCACTTACTTCCTTGGCCCATTTGGCCAATCATCCCGAGAGTTCAGGTTTATGCATAACGTTTCTTAACAGATAAGTAGTTATGACATATATGTGTGGTATTGGAAATATGCCTTTAGTTTCCTAGAGGCACTTAGCAAAGTGAGCGCCAGTTTTTCTAGGTGAGGGTACCTAGTTTTAGCCTCACCTATGGTCCTGCTAACATAATAAATTGGAAATTGCGTACCTTGCTCTTCTCGAACCAAGACTCCACTTACCGCAACCTCCGAGACTGCTAAGTACAAGTAGAGTTGTTCGTCTGTCTTTAGTGTATGAAGTAGCGGTGGGCTCGATAAGTATTTCTTGAGCTCTTCCAGAGCTCGTTGACATTCTGTAGTCCATGAGAATCTATTCCTCTTTTTCAATAGTGCAAAGAATCGGTGGCTCTTATCGGACGACCTCGAAATAAATCGACCCAGAGCGTAGCCATTGCACCACTTTTACGTTGTCCACGAACGTGATGTCTTCGATGGCTCTGATCTTGTCAGGGTTGATCTCGATCCATCGGTTGGATACCATGAACCCGAGGAATTTTCCTGGTCCAACTCCGAATGCACACTTCTCTGGGTTCAACTTCATATTGTACTTTTTTAATATGCTGAAGGTTTTCTGCAAATGTTTTAAATGGTTCTCCGCTCGGAAGGACTTAACTAACATATCATCGATGTAAACTTCCATCATTTTTCCTATTTTATCCTCGAATATCTGATTTACTAGACGTTGATAAGTGGCACCGGTATTTTTTAATCCAAATGGCATTAAGTTATAGCAGTACGTGTCGTATTTAGTAATGAGGGAAGTTTTTTCCTGGTCATCCAGGTTCATTCATATTTGGTTATACCCAGAATAGGCATCGAGAAAACTAAGGATCTCGTGGCCAGCCGTGGCATGGATAATGCGATCAATGCTGGGAAAAGATAAGGAGTCCTTGGGGCATGCTTTGTTCAAATCCTTATAATCTACGCACATTCCTTATTTGTCCCCTTTTTTAGGGACTACCACTATGTTTGCTAACCATTCCGGGTATTTAACCTCCCGAATGGACCCAATTTTACGGAGTTTAGATACCCCATCCTTGATGAAGGCATGTTTTACTTCAGACTGGGGCCTCCTCTTCTGCTTGACCGGATTGATTTTTGGGTCCAAGCTTAGCTTGTGAGTAGTTATCTCCAGTGGGATCCCTATCATATCAATATGTGACCAAGCAAAACAATCTAGGTTAGCTATAAGAAATTGAATAATTTATTTCCTGAGCTCGGAAGTTAATCTCGTGCCTAGGTATACCTTCTGATAGGGTAGATTCTCGATCAATATAACATGTTCCAGTTCTTCAACCGTCGATTTGGTTGAGTCACAGTCATCGGGGATTATAAAAGATCGGGGAACCCCGTAATCATCGTCTTCGTAAGTCTTTTGCTTATCCGATTGGATCGCGGCCGGCATTAGTGACTGCTATTTGGCTTTTGGATTTGCGCTCGAATTTGGTTCCTTTGATGTTGTGAGTGTTGATATCGGAATCACTTCTTCGACGGCAAATATCTATTTTGCGTCCGGTTGTTCCCTGTAGATTGTCTTGATCCCCCCCCCCCCCC
>AWOL01S0002174.1:0-51225 GCA_000715115.1 Nicotiana otophora
GGGTTGTATGATCCCTTTCGCATCCTCGTCGCTGAAAGATAAGATTCCTTCCGGTATGTAGTCTCGAGTTCATTTCTCTTTGGTGATGGACACTCTGTTGCATTTCAACATTGGCTCTTGTGGGATATCGACCCCACCGATGATCATATTAATGACGTGTTGAGGTTCAGTATCTTCTTATTCTATCTGCCTGTAAGTATCCATGTTCCTGAAATGATTCTTGGCCCGGGCTCAAGAACTCTCGAAGGTGCCCGGTGTTGAATAGTCGAGCTACTTCTTCTCTCAGTTGTCGACAATGTTCTGTTCTATGACCGTGAGTTCCATGATATTTGCATACCTGGTTGGGATCCCTTTGAGCTGGATCAGATTGTAGAGGTCGGGGCAATTTGGTATCCTTGATTCGCTCGATAGCTGATACAGTAGCAGCTGCGTCGATAGTAAAGTTGTACTCCGATAGCCTCGGCGCTTCTATAGGACCGATGGATCTATCGAAGATGCTTTTGGTCATTAGCCCCCGGTTGCTTGGACCTTGGTCATTTCTTCTTTCATTTATTATGGGGTTCCGCTCGGACCCACTGCTCATCCGATCTTCATTATATGGCCAATAT
The DNA here is from genome assembly GCA_000715115.1 of Nicotiana otophora. NCBI lineage: Eukaryota > Viridiplantae > Streptophyta > Magnoliopsida > Solanales > Solanaceae > Nicotiana > Nicotiana otophora. The sequence continues at coordinate 609 of AWOL01S0002174.1, forward strand.
CGATCCCTATTTGATCCTGGTTCACGATCGATGTCTCTCTTGACTCTGTCGAGAGTTCTGGCGGGGGTAGATAGGCTCCGAAGGTGCCCCGAGTTGATCATCTTCAACTCTTATTTTTGATTGATACCGATTGTCAACATCGGCCCAAGTAACGACAGAGTATTCTATCAGGTTTTGCTTCAATTGCTGCGAAGCCATCGAGCTTCGAATATTGAGTCCCTGAGTGAAAGATTGAACAACCCAATCATCAGCGACCGGTGGCAGATCTATTCGTTCCATTTTACAATGGTACACGTACTCCCTGAGCATCTCGCTATTCTTCTGTTTGACTTTGAACAGGTCTGATTTTCTGGTTTTAAACTTGATGGCACCATCATGTGCTTTTACAAAAGAGTCTACAAGCATAGCAATTGAGTCAATAGAATTAGGAGGTAAGTTGTGATACCATATCATGGTTCCCTATTATATGGTATCCCTAAATTTTTTCAATAGAACACACTTGATCTTGTCATCTTCCAAGTCGTTCCCTTTGATGGCACATGTATAAGAGGTTACATGCTCGTTTGGATCATTCGTTCCATTGTATGTAGGCATTTCAGGCATACAAAATTTCTTGGGGATCGATTTTGGGGCCTCACTTGGAGGAAAAGGTTTTTTCACGAAGTTCCTAGAATCCAGTCCCTTAAATAAAGGGGGTGCTCATGAGATTTGATATACCCTGGAATTGTAGGTTTCAGACTTTTTGTCATTTGCTTCGATCTTCTTTTCCCCCGATTCTATCATCTTTGTCAGCTCCTTGAGCATATTTATAATTTCGGGGTTAGCACCCGAATCTTGTTCATTCGACCTTACCACGGCAGGTTCAGTTCTGCGGGTGACTTCTCAGGGCGGATCGGGTTCAACCCTGCTCGGTGCCTGGCTTTGTCTCTACATCTGAGTTATCGCCACATGTTGAGCTTGCAGCATTTCGAAGATCATGCATAGGCTGATCCCGTATTCTTCAATTTTTTGTGTGTTTCGAGCTATTGATCTGGCTCCACCACAGACGCTATTTTTGGGGTCAGTAGGCAAGTTCGCGTCGATGGCCACATGTGAATTTACATCAATTGGATCTGTGGTCCGAATTCCAATGGGATCAGCGGGTGGCCCTACGTTGTCGGGCGTCATGTTGTTATTCTCACCCTGATGACCGGACTCGTTGTCGATATGTAGGGGTGCTAATTGAGAGTTTGTCATTTTTTGTCTGAAATCAAAGATACTTCAAGGAGAAAGTGTAAAGCAATGTGTGTTATGGAGATTTGTATCAAATAACCACTATTATCCTTATCCCCACGATGTGCGCCAAACTGTTTACCCTCAAAATCGGATAACAATTAAATTTATACATGATTTTATGGATACGTGATCCAATTTGATATAAAGTGAGGAATCATATTAATGTGGAAGTAAACAACAGAAATATAAATGCAAACCATGCTAGTTGAACAACCTAAGCCTCGTGAGGTTTAGCTCCTTCAAACTAGATGTAATATTATTGAAGCCAGAATAAAATGAACAAAGCTAGAAATAACAGTATATTGCTCTTTGATGTATGTTACCATTTCTCTCTATGAATTACTAAGTCCCCTTTATATATTTAGAGAGATCTACTTTTTTAGACATTATTTTATAAGAAACACAAGTCCTTGATTTTGAAGACCGTTGGCTCCTTTTTTGACTTATTTCGTGATTTCTTCCATAATGATTGGTTTAATGGTGAGAATTATGGATCCTTGTCGGATGAGTTGGTAAAACATTGCTTCGAGGCCGTTAGAATCAGGATCGGTCGTGCCTTCAATAAACTCGAGGGCAAACTTGATGGTCTCGATGGTTGGTTTTGATGATGCTTACGAGTCCGACAATATCATATTCCGATCTTGGCTGACCATGCTAGATATTAGATCGAACTTCGAACTCAGATATCGAGATCGGTTCTACCCTTAACTTCTATTTCTACCCAATTACAAATGCGCCGACCTTGGCCTACCGTTCCAGATGCTCGATTGAGCATCGAGCTCGGTTTTACCCGTATACACCAACTTCTAATAACTAATTAACCACTATAATTAACTCCCTTAACCACAATTAATACCTAACTATTAAGTATTCCAACACTCCCCCTCAGGCTGGAGGGTGTAAAATATTATTCACTCCCAACTTGCTAAGTAAGAAACAATGTCGCACTTTTCCTAAACCTTTTGTGAGCAAATCAGCATGTTGATCTTTTGTGCCAATGTGATGTGCTGTTATCTCCCCTTCCTTAATCTTGTCTCGCACAAAGTGGCAATCGATTTCTATATATTTTGTCATCTCGTGGAATATGGGATTGGTTGAAATATGTAATGCAGCCTTGCTAACACAGAACAAATCTAAAGGTTGCTTGATGGACACCTTTAATTATGAAAACAGTCCTAATAACCAAGTTATTTCTGTTGTAGCTTCTACCAAACTCTTGTATTCTGCTTCAGAAGAACTTCTTGAAAATGTCTATTGTTTCTTTGGTTTCCAGGATATTAGGGACTCCCTAAATTTTACTAGAAAACCAATCAAGGATCGCCTTGTGTTTGGGCATGCTGCCCAATCAGCATCACAATAGTAGGTCAAGGTATGAGACTGCAAACCGCTCATAAGTATTCCTATTCCTAGATCCCAATGAGATCTTTTGGGTGCTTGCATGAACTGACTTAGAGTCTGTACAACATAGCTGATGTCTGGTCTAGTTATTGTTAGGAAGAGAAATCTACCAATGATCCTTTAGTAGGCTGATGCATCAGTTAATACTGTACACCTCATGTTTTCGTAAATGGGAGTACGCCATAAGTAAATTGATATAAGCTCGGAAATGAGATGTTACATTCCGCATTATTATATGTTAAGGTTTCATTATAAGTTAATCGACGTAAGTTTGAGAATGCGATTATTTTGGAGATTATAAGCATTATGCTATTTCAATCAAGTGATGAGTAAATTCGTGAAGGTGAGAGGGTAAATAAATTGAAGAAAATGAATTTCGTCGAAGTTTGACATTTTGGGATAAAATACGGCCCGAGCTAAAATACCCGGTATTTATGGACTAGTGCCATACAAGGTACCACATGGCCATGATAGTAAGGTGTATAAAGTATATTAAAAGTAAGTATCATTTTATGTAATTTGAGATCATTCTTAATTATGTGGATAATTGATTAATTATTGGACTAGTGGGGGATTAATGAAGCGATTAAGGAATTAAGTGGATGACTTTTTGATAAGTCTTATGACGAATTACGTGGCAGCCCCCTCCATCCCCATGTATGACTCTTAAGTCATCAAAATATGCAAGACTGGAATGTGAATTGGACAAGTCTTATAAAGTGAGTCATATATCACTTTGGAAAAAGAGAACCAGTATATGTCTTAAAGACATAAGAATCACATCTCCATTTTTAATTGACGTGAGATTTCAAGAATCTTAAAGAATTCAAAATATGATGTCCCTTAACGTCTCCAACACTTTAAAACCTGAGATTTCGGAGCACCTTAATTAACGTGAGATTTTGCAATATTAAGGGAGTACGATGCAATCTTTCTCAAGAACATCATACGAATTTTTCCCTACTTCGATCCACCGTTACGTGATTGTCAAGAGAATCGGCTCAGGTATGTTAAGGTAATTCCTTCTTTCTTTTGGCATGATCTATACGACACGAACGAAACGAGCAAATGCACAATTTCCATAAATGACTTTATTCATATAAATATTAGGGGTGTCTATATTCTTGATTCCCCATATGAATTATTATTATATCTTCTGTTCATGGGTCTCAGAAAAATACGTATTTGATAAAATTTATCCGACAAGCATATTATTTTTATGACATTCTGAGAAAATCTTATTAACGTATTTCTTATGCATTTCATGCATTTATACATTAACATTAACCCATGAACAGATGCCATTATATACACGTATATTATATGTATATGGGATATAGGAAAAGGTTATGGCGTTATATACGCACCACCACCTAATTAGCTGGTATACGTTGATGATTTGCCCACAGTGGCCGAAATGATATGATGGGATGCCCTCAGAGGCCTGATGATGTTATGAACGCATATACCTATGCATGTTATGACATTTATACACATAAGCATGACATTATAAAAAACGAAATGATTCACATAGCACAGAAGTATATGTCGAGTCTTTTACTCTATGTTTCTCTCATGTCTATTATTTACTGATTTTCATTCCTTACATACTCGGTACATTATTTGTACTGATGTCCCTTTTTTCAGGGGACACTGCGTTTTATGCCCGTGGGTCCCGATAGATAGGGCGAGAGTCCTCCAAGTAGGCTATCAGCTCAGCAGAAGATGTTGGTGCACTCCATTTGATTCAGAGTTGCTTGTTTGGTCAGTATGATATGGCGGGACTCTGTCCCGACCTTTATGAAAATTATGTATTCTTAGAGTCTTGTAGAAAAATTTCATGTACGTAAAAGATTGTATGGCCTTGTCATCCTATGTTTAGTGTACGAGTGATTATTTTGATCTTATAGGCCCGTATAACTTATGCATAAGTTGATATTTCATATTTTATTCTACTTATCTCATGACAGCCTCTCCGGCTCAGTTATCTATGATAGTATGATACGAAAATATACGTTATGTTAGTACTCAGTTGAGTAAGGTACCGGGTGCCCGTCGCAGCCCATCGGTTTGGGTCGTGACAGAAGTGGTATCAAAGTAATTTTATCCTAGGGAGTCTACAAGCCGTGTCTAGTAGAGTCTTGTTTATGAGTGTGTTGTGAACCATACTTATAAGCAGGAGGCTACAGGGAATTTAGGACTGTCACTCTTTCTTAGTACTCTAGATCGTGTGGTAGAGCTCAGTTGTAAGAACTTAACTTCCTAAACTTTATCTTATTAATAATACGACGATGCCTATATCTAGAAAGACGGTTGGTAAGAGATATAGCTGTGGAAGAGTTGAGTCAGTGGAACTCAATTTTGCATCATGCTTATGACGGATAAATATGAGGTATTAAGCAGATCATATGTATACTAAGATGTGTAAGCTTCTTGATAAGGATCCCTCAGGCAAGAATGCCTATCCACTCTTACGGTAAAAAGGAATAAGAGAATCAGAAGGTAGACACAAGTTTCAGCAAGTAAAATAAGCAAGGTGAAGAAGGGTACGAGGTACCCAATTAATGAAGATTAACAGTATTTACAATTCAAGCAGAGAAATATAAGCATTTTGAGTTACCTTCAATTGTAATAGAGGTATGTATAGTTGGCCACACCCATCTCATTTATGTCCTATGGAAGCTAACAGAGGCAGTATAAGAGAAGGATGGATATCGGGATCCGGCAGGGGTTAGAGTAACCCAAAATGGTGAATGGATTATTTGTGTTAGTTGACATTTCCGAAGGATATTACAAATGTGGTAATAGATCTCCTTGTAAGACACCCAGATGGTGCACTCTAAAATAGTACAGCCAGATATGAGTACTACAAAGATAGGCATTGGAATCCTGAAGGGATAAATATTATCTTAGTCTGGCTCCCGTCCCTAGTAAAGAAAGAATGTTAGGCAACCCGAAGAGCCAACAGATGAAGCAAGGGGAGCTAAAAGTAAAAGAATGTCTTGTTAAAATTTTTAGAATAAAGTGATGGACAAAAATATTAGCAGGGAAATAAGAAGAGAGATAACAAATCATTATGAGTAAGATGTGATGCATGGATGACAACGGTAGAAAAAGAATGACAGTATTACAGAGTCTATAGTCAAGTGAAGGAAAAGATGAGAGGTGACATTCCTTGAGACAACAAAAGAGTATAGGCCATAAAGTCATACCTTCATTTCGAGAAATAAGTTCGTGACTCCAACGTGATTACCAAAACAAAAAAGTTAGACCCTAGAGTAATAAGAAATCAGCATGGACTGATGAACAAGATAAGCTAAACATGAATTAGGGACTAAGTATTTTGATAATAGTCGTCATTATGAGAATTTCAGATTTGCGTTCCGGCGATAATAGAATGGACGACAGAAGAATAACCTTTGAAGGTCATTTAGGAAGACGCTTCCCTAAAGCAAGCAAGGTGAGCAAAGTTAAGCTTAAGGGACTGTATGTGCCAGTTACACTAAGTGTCACCCTCACGAGTAAGGATCATCGATGATGTGAAAAGATGCCAAAGATGAGAAGTTAAAACATCTATACGTAGATCATCGTAGCACTAAATCTTAGTGCTCCCCTAAAGGGGGGAATATGGAGTGATGTGGAATTAAGTCAGAATTAAGTGGTTCTAGTAACTATGGAATGGTAAAGGAAGAATGCGAAAAACAAATATGAAAGAAATGCGATTGTACTTATCCAAATCCTACATATATGCTACGATTCTGGAATATTATGCAAACACGACGTCAAGGAGAGAAAGTAAGGGTTCTTGCAAGAGATGTTAATGATAAATAAGGAGCCAGTGCGAGACGTAAGTTAAGACAAAGAAAATAACCCAAGAAAGATTATAGGGAATATTGATATAAGAGTGGGCCAACGAGTGGTTAGTAGTTGATTCAGAAAGAGCCTAGTCATGGCTAGACAAGAGGTTACAGGCAAATCAACAGATCGTGCAAGATAAACATAATGAACCCCTAACATAGTGAATCCAGTCTCGCAAATAATGATATTGTGACCCTTGAGATATATTCAAATAGGAGTTGGGGTAGTTAAAGGTAAATAAAAGAGAATTTCAATGGGAAGACAGTCAAAACTTCAATTCATGAGCAACCCTACAAGTACGAGGGTGTGGAAATAAGTAACAACGGATAATTATAGGCAAGGAAGAACATCAAAAATTCTGTCAAGTATACGATGTAATAAGCTCGCAGCTTTACAAGTGTCAGAAGGTCTTCCCTAAGTACTACAACGAAAGACTAGCTGAGGAAATAAGGAAGAAGGCTTCAACCTAAGCACAGTGACCTAAAGAGGAAATGGTCATGTAAAAAAAAAGTCTCACTACAACATTGTATGAACTCCATAAGAAAGTGGCACCTACCGTGGCTAATGAACGGGAAGTAAAAGAAATAGTAGGATTCGAGATCATATGAGTTGCATAAAAAGAATTATTCGATCAATGATCCAGAGTTAGTTAAGTTATTAACGCACTTAAGATTTCAGAGTATTATCTATGCAACATATATGTTGACAATCATACAGTCGTATTCCGGTATAAGTTAAAAGAAAGAATTGAGCCTAAGTCATAGACAAAGGATTGAATTGTTAGTAGATTGTATCATGGATATTCCATAGCATCCATGAAAGGCTAAAGTAATTGCTAATACCAGAAGCCGCAGATCGGAAGATAGCTTTAGCCTACATAAAGGCTGATCAGAAGGAAGAGGAAACTAAAGAGTTACATCAACAAAGTAAATCAGGAGTCTGATCATTGGACCCAGAAAATTATAGAAATAGTGATTGAGAACATTGCAGAATCACTCTTAATATCATAAGTACATGAGTATGACAACCATATTCTATAACGGCTCTACGAGAAATCTAGTTAGAAGAGTACCAGCCTTATAAGAAGTCAGTATGAAGCTCCCACCAGATTATGTATGCACCAGAGGTGTAAGTATTATAATAGAACTTCAAATTATGGATGTAAATGATACCTATGTGGAAAGGAGGTCATGAAAGAGATAGAAGATGCGATGCGAGACTTTAAGGTAAAGTAAGGTAAAGGTGGATAACGTACAAGATACTTAAGCATAGAAGGTTGTGAATAGTCCATACTTCGGATAGAAGGCTAAAAGCACTAGGATTCAGTATCCAGGAATGATAGCGGCATCGTCAATGGCATGTCTTCTAGCCTATGGTTTCCAAGTATCGAGAGGTATAATTAAGAGAGTAAAGAAGAGTTAGAGACAATGTGATGTCACTCTTGATGTTCCAAGATGACATAAGAAAATCTATGGTGCAAGCAAGTTGAAGGAAGGTTGCGAGTAGTATAAATAGATACGTATAGGTCACAAGCTAAAGTATAGTAAAGCGACAAGGATTTATGATAGGAATAAGGATAAGAAAGGGCGAGTGAGAAGGTGACGAGAATGGATAAGTCCTCAGGATTAAGCCCATGAAAACAAGAGGGTTGGTGATTTCTCTAAGTTATAGAAAGCTTAGTACAGCCTGAATGAACTCAAAGGAGTCAAGACTAATAGCATCTAGAAGAGATGGAATGCTGCCCTGGTAGTAGATTGAGGGTGTAATTGTGATAGATAAAGGATGATGCTTGGGCCTTTGATTGAGTAATGATTTGATTTCATGAATTGTATAGGATTAAAATACCCACATAAGGTGAATCACATGGGGATGCTATGAAATACGGTTATGAAAGCATGGTATCGCCCCAGGTGGATCAGTCTAATCATTTCAAATGTTCCCCTATGAGAACATTATTACATAGAAGGTCAAGTTATCAGTGGTAGATTATAGATCAATATTGAGGTGAATCAACAATGGATGGACAAAAGTCACAAAGTATGAGGTGAGATTAGCCGTCATTCTTAAGATGAACAGTAATAAGGAAGCATTAAAGGACATCAATTTATACATATGGGATAAGCAATGAACGTAACTTGGAGTTTGGTAGTAGACCTCAGTAACGATAAATGGAGGCAAGAGTTATGGTATATTATGACCTACTTAAATGCAGTAAAGTCATGCGGATAGATAACCGGATCTATGAAATAAGGTATAGCAATATTCGTAAGTTTGACAAAGTACCGAGCGAAGGACTTTGGTATATCTATAGATGCCACGAGGGACATCTTGTCAATTTCTGTATATGTTCACAAAGTGAGGCCTAGAGATTGGCTAAAAGCTGAAGGAAAGAGTCGCATAGGCGCATTTACAAGGTCAGAGTTGTACATGTTGCATGATAGAAGGTAGCAACAGTTACGAGATTAGAAGGATTCCGACCACAAATCGTGGTGTGAGAAAGAGGCCTAATGGGAAGGGATGCCCTGGCCTTTGGATTTATTTAAAGAACAGTTGCCTAGATGGCAAGGAGAGTACTAAAGTATTCAAAAGACATAAGTTACGAAAATGATAAATGCATCAATCAACACTCGAAGGCGAATGTTCCAAAGGGGGGAATGATGTTACACCCCATGTTTTCGTACATGGAAGTACACCATAAGTAAATTGATATAAGCTCGGAAATGAGATGTTACATTCCGCATTTATGTACGTTAAGGTTTCGTCGTAAGTTAATCGACGTAAGTTCAGGAATGAGATTATTTTGGAGATTATAAGTATTATGCTATTTCAATCAAGTGATGAGTAAATTCGTGAAGGTGAGAGGGTAAGCAAATCGAAGAAAATGAATTTCGTCGAAGTTTGATATTTTGGGATAAAATACGGCCCAAGCTAAAATACCCCGGTATTTATGGACTAGTGCCATACAAGGTAGCACATGACCATGATAATAAGATGTATAAAGTGTATTAAAAGTGAGTATCATTTTATCTAATTTGAGATCATTCTTAATTATGTGGATAATTGGTTAATTACTGGATTAGTGGGGGATTAATGAAGTGATTAAGGAATTGAGTGGATGACTTTTTGATAAGTCTTATGACCAATTGCGTGGCAGCCACCTCCATCCCCATGTATGACTCTTAAGTCATCAAAATATGTGGCAAGACTAGAATGTGAGAATTGGATGAGTCTTATAAAGTGAGTCATATATCACTTTGGAAAAAGAGAACCAGTATATGTCTTAAAGACATTAGAAGCACATCTCCATTTTTAATTGATGTGAGATTTCAAGAATCTTAAGGAATTCAAAATATGATGTCCCATAACGTCTCCAACACTTCAAAACCCGAGATTTCAGAGCACCTTAATTAACGTGAGATTTTGCAATATTAAGGGAGTACGATGCAATCTTTCTCAAGAACATCATACAGATGTTTTCCTACTTCGATCCACCGTTACGTGCTGTCGGAATTGACGTGTGTTAGAATAATTGTCAAGAGAATCGGCTCAGGTATGTTAAGGTTATTCCTTCTTTCTTTTGGCATAATCTATACGACACTAACGAAACGAGCAAATGCACAATTTTCATAAATGACTCTATTCATAAAAATATTAGGGGTGTCTATATTCTTGATTCCCCATGTGAATTATTATTATATCTTCTGTTCATGGGTCTCAGAAAAATATGTATTTGATAAAATGTATCCGACATGCATATTATTTTTATGACATTCTGAGAAAATCTTACTAATGTATTTCTTATGCATTTCATGTATTTATACTTGTACATTGACCCATGACCAGATGACATTATATACGCGTATATTATATGTATATGGAATATGGGAAAAGGTTATGGCGTTATATACACACCACCACCTGATCAACTGGTATACGTTGATGATTTGCCCATAGTGGCCGCAATGATATGATGGGATGCCCTCAGAGGCTTGATGATGTTATGAACATATATACTTATGCATGGTATGGCATTTATACGCATATGCATGACATTATAAAAAACGAAATGATTCACATAGCACAGCCGTACATGTCGAGTCTTTTACTCCATATTTCTCTCATGTCTATTATTTACTGATTTTCATTCCTTACATACTCTGTACATTATTTGTACTGACATCCATTTGCCGGGGGACGCTGCGTTTCATGCCCGCAGGTCCTGATAGACAGGTTGAGAGTCCTCCAAGTTGGCTATCAGTTCAGCGGAAGATGTTGGTGCGCTCCATTTGATTCGGAGTTGCTTGTTTGGTCAGTATGATATGGCAGCACTCTGACCTGAACTTTATGACAATTAATTTATTCTTAGAGGCTTGTAGAGAGATGTCATATACATAAAAGATAGTATGGCCTTGTCGGCCTATGTTCAGTGTACGAGTGATTATTTTGGTCTTATAGGCCCCTATGTCTTATGCATAAGTTGATATTTTATGTTGTATTCTACTTATCTCATGGCAGCCTCTCCGGCTCAGTTATCTATGATAGTATAATACGAAAAGATACGTTATGTTGATACTCGATTGAGTAAGGTATCGGGTACCCATCGCGGCCCATCGGTTTGGGTCGTGACAAATACCTCATTCCATGTTGCACCATTATGTTTAGCATACTCTTGTGAAGTGAATCTTTGATTCAAATCAATAGGTATTGGCACTGGCTTTGTTCCTCTTAATCCCATATCTGAGACCAACTGCAATGCATACTTTCTTTGATTCAACAGGATTCGTTTGCTTGATCTCATAATCTCTTATCCTATAAAGTACCTCAATTCTCCAAGGTCTTTCACTTTGAACTTATGATGTAGTATATCTTTTGTTTCCTATATAAGTTTTTCATCATCCCCTGCGATTAACAAATCATCCATATATATCAAGACTGCTACAAAGATAGCTCCCACTCTTTTAGTAAATAAAGAGTAGTCATATAAGATCTGCTTGTAGTTTGATTCTATCAACGCCTCAGTGAAACCTTTTATTCTATTGCCCTGAAGATTGTTTAAGCCCATATAATGATTTCTTCAATTTACATCTCTTTGACTCCCCATGTCTTCTGAATCCTTGAGGAAGCTCCATGTATACTCTTCATATAGATTTCCTTGCAAAAATGTATTGTAGTCATCCATTTGGTACATGTTCCAACCTCTTGATGCTGCCAATGCAATCAGTGTTCTAACTGTCACCATTTTGCCAACTGGTGAAGAAGTCTCATGGTAATCCAATCCTTCCTTTTGGTTATATCCTTTTGTAACAAATCTAGCCTTGTATCTTTCTACATCTCCATTTGACTTGAAGTTTATCTTATAAACCCATTTAGAACCAATTGCATTCTTGCCTTTTGGTACTCCCATGTATTATTATCCTCCAATACTTTGATCTTTATTTTCATTGCATCAATCGAGTACTCATACTGAGATGCTTCCTTGAAGCCTTGAGGTTCTGTGAGGGTTGATTGCTTGGCCAAGTAGCTCTGGTATCTCTCTAACACATGGTCATAAGAGATGCAGTCTGCCAAAGTATGTAGTGTTACCCATTTGCCTTCTTCTAGTCACAAAATCTTGAAGCCATAGCGGAGCTTTAGAAGTTCTTGCTGATTTTCTCAAGGTTTGTGCTGTGTGATCAGAGGCATCATCCTTTGAATGATCAAAAACATCACTAGTATCTTCTTGAGTTCTCTCTGAGTTAGAACTAATGCCTTCAGGTATGTAAAGGTTTTCAGGAATATCTACATGTATAGAAGCAGGTGCAACTTCAGCTTCAGGTTCTGTATTAGTATCCTTAGGAAGGGCATCAACAGGTTCAGGATCATGATTGACAACATTAACTGGTTCAGCATGAGTAGGTTCAATATAAGTATCAGCCTTAATATCATGGGTATAATCAACAGATACATCAGGAATGATGCCAACACTCCCAGATCCTTCATGAGTGCCAACTGAGTGTGCTTCCTCATATACTTCATAGTCCACTACTTCATGATCATCTTTCAGTCTCCCCATGTCATGAGCTATAGAGAAGCAACCAATAGATGAGGGATAGGAGAGTGCATCATCGTATAGGGGGAAATGCCCTGGTCTTTGAATTTATTCACAAAACAATTGCCTAGATGGCAAGAAAAATATTAAAATATTCGCAAAAGCTATAGGTTATGAGACTGATAAGCACATCAGTCAACATTCGAGGATGAATGTTCCAAAGGGGAGAATGATGTTACGCCCCATGTTTTTGTACGTGAACGTATGTCGTACGTCAATTGATGTAAGGTCGGAAATGAGATACTCTTTGAAAGTATATAAAGTGATTTAATGTTGTTACACCCCGTACTTCATACGTCACTATCATTATAGGATTATCTAATGTAAACTCAAAAAGGACGAAATCCTTCTGCAAGGATAAGAAAGGTTTACCGAATTTTTAAGTGTTAAGAAGAATATGAGATTTGTTAGTCATGATTTGAATGACTTTAAAGTCATGATATGAATATATATGATGTTTGTATATAAATATAAAGTTTTGGAAAAAATCGAATTTAAATTGTGGAAACACCGACTAAGGATTTGTCTTGTAATGAAGCATTTTGAGCAATAAACTTTATGTGTTATATGAGGTTTTTGGGACATATTATATATCAAATTGAAGGTATTTGAGTCTAGTTTCTAGTATATTTAAACTTTCGTCGATATGACATTGGAGTAGAGATATATTCATATTTTTGCGAGACTGCACAAGCAGCACCCATGGGACCCACAAATTCGAGGTAAAATTCCAGCTTGTATGTAAATCAATTCTATGTCATTTTAACTCAATTTTTTGGTCCAAAACAGTTCCTAAATCCTCCTAAATGCTCTCCAATGGTTTCTCCATGATTCTAGGGTGAAAACCTAAGATGAAAATATGAATCCAAAGCTAGAAATACTGCGGTGCTTGGTAGATCGTAGTTTTTCATCTTATGGCTGTTTTGGAGGGTTCTTCAAAGGTAAGTAACCTCAGATATTGTTGTTGTTTGTCACGCCCAAAACCTGCGGAGGCGTGGCTGGCACCCGGTGTCGTACTTGCCCGAGCGAACCACTCTGTAACTCTTTTTGTTTTCTTCTGCAACTATCATGGGCCAACATGGCCACAACTCGTATTGTATAACTATGAGGGGGCAAACGTTGTATCACTGATCCATCGTACTTAAAACATAAATACATATGTGCCGTCAAGGCCTCTAACATACTGTACATGATGAACCTATGTATACAGAGCCTCTAAGAGGATTTGACATCAAAACATGGTCGGGACAGGTACACGACCTACCCATAAGTCTGTAGCAAAACTCTGACACGATGACTTACAGATTCGGGTGCGGTGCACTCTGAATAAAGTGGAGTATTACTAATCATTCACTAAACGATAACCTTGTATACTATGAGGGCTCGTCAAACTGATTATCTATACCTGCAGGCATGAATGCAGCGTCCACAACAAAAGGACATGAAAGAAACATGGAATAAATGACTCAACCTGTAAGTCTGGATAGCTCTGTAAATTATGAAATATTTATAATGCCATGCATATTCGTATAAATGTCATATCATGCATATGTATATGCGTATATAATATCATCAAGCCACTAAGGGAATCCAATCATATCATCTCGGCCTCTGTGGGCGAACTCATCAACGTATTCCAACTGATCAGGTGGTGGTGCGTATATAATGTCATAACCTTTCTCCATACCCCATATATATATAATATGAGCGTATATAACGTCATCTTGTCATGGGTCAATGTACATGTATAAATGAATGCAATACATGAGAAGTAAGTCGATAAGATATCTTTGAATGTCATAAAATCACTATGCCTTCGATTAATATCATGAAATAAAATTTATCAACTTACGTGGGAAATCAAGACATGAAACCCATGAACAGATAATATAATAATATGACATATGGGAAATCAAGAACATAGGCACCCCTAGTGCTTCCATGAATAGAGGCATTTATGAAAGTTGTGTGTTTGCTCGTTTCGTTTATATCGTGTGGATCATGCCAAAAGGAAAGAAGGGATAGCCTTAACATACCTAGTCTTAACCTAGCTCAAGGGCTCAACTCGTATCCATTTCACGATCTATGCAATGACAAGAATAATACTATTGTCAGCCATACGAACAATTCTCTTAATCGCATATCGGAACATAACCTATCCTAAAATAAAATGGAAATGATTTCCCCTGTTCTTATAATTCCCTCAAGCCTACCATAGGCAAGGTAATACAACAATACAACTAGCAACTCCCACAACAAATTTTACAACCCAAACTATGATACAACGAGCGACAAGTTCGGCTACGATTATCAAACATACTTCTCCAATATTTCTTTCCTTCAAAACACATATCAATGACAACTACAACTATATATCCAAGTTACTCCAATGATTTCCAGCCACAACACAACTTCGAACATTACTGAATAGCCGACACAATAAGAACAACTATATATGAGAAACAATAACAACAACTATATATCCAAGTTACTTCAAATTTTTCTACTTCTCGTGAAAATGAAGGAAACAAAATAGTTGTTGCCTAGTTTTAATGTGAAACACAATATTTAGCTAAAGTGGTAAGGGGATCATATTTGCTNGAGGGCTCGTCAAACTGATTATCTATACCTGCAGGCATGAATGCAGCGTCCACAACAAAAGGACATGAAAGAAACATGGAATAAATGACTCAACCTGTAAGTCTGGATAGCTCTGTAAATTATGAAATATTTATAATGCCATGCATATTCGTATAAATGTCATATCATGCATATGTATATGCGTATATAATATCATCAAGCCACTAAGGGAATCCAATCATATCATCTCGGCCTCTGTGGGCGAACTCATCAACGTATTCCAACTGATCAGGTGGTGGTGCGTATATAATGTCATAACCTTTCTCCATACCCCATATATATATAATATGAGCGTATATAACGTCATCTTGTCATGGGTCAATGTACATGTATAAATGAATGCAATACATGAGAAGTAAGTCGATAAGATATCTTTGAATGTCATAAAATCACTATGCCTTCGATTAATATCATGAAATAAAATTTATCAACTTACGTGGGAAATCAAGACATGAAACCCATGAACAGATAATATAATAATATGACATATGGGAAATCAAGAACATAGGCACCCCTAGTGCTTCCATGAATAGAGGCATTTATGAAAGTTGTGTGTTTGCTCGTTTCGTTTATATCGTGTGGATCATGCCAAAAGGAAAGAAGGGATAGCCTTAACATACCTAGTCTTAACCTAGCTCAAGGGCTCAACTCGTATCCATTTCACGATCTATGCAATGACAAGAATAATACTATTGTCAGCCATACGAACAATTCTCTTAATCGCATATCGGAACATAACCTATCCTAAAATAAAATGGAAATGATTTCCCCTGTTCTTATAATTCCCTCAAGCCTACCATAGGCAAGGTAATACAACAATACAACTAGCAACTCCCACAACAAATTTTACAACCCAAACTATGATACAACGAGCGACAAGTTCGGCTACGATTATCAAACATACTTCTCCAATATTTCTTTCCTTCAAAACACATATCAATGACAACTACAACTATATATCCAAGTTACTCCAATGATTTCCAGCCACAACACAACTTCGAACATTACTGAATAGCCGACACAATAAGAACAACTATATATGAGAAACAATAACAACAACTATATATCCAAGTTACTCCAATGATTTCCAGCCACAACACAACTTCGAACATTACTGAATAGCCGACACAATAAGAACAACTATATATGAGAAACAATAACAACAACTATATATCCAAGTTACTTCAAATTTTTCTACTTCTCGTGAAAATGAAGGAAACAAAATAGTTGTTGCCTAGTTTTAATGTGAAACACAATATTTAGCTAAAGTGGTAAGGGGATCATATTTGCTGTAATTCTTTCTCATAAGAAGAGTCCAAAGAGAGTATTTTTATCCATCATGGTTTGTGGTGTTTACCCACTTCTTCATTATATCACTATATCACGAACTTCTTCTAAATGTCCGCTCATAAATCCTATAAAGGACATTAGTCATATGTTACATATTGTCATGGCTGCACGTAGACATGCCAATATTATACTTATTCTAAAATAAATTATACTCAAGGTGTTGGCATGGATTTCCCAAATGAAAGAATTAATCATTAACCAAAAAGATGCTGAACGTTGTTAATTTATTCTCTGCACAAAATGAAGTGTAAATATTATAAGTAGCTTTTGCCAAAATGAAAGCAAATGGACATTTAATGCTTGGAGTATGCCAAAAGAAGGAAGGATTAGCCTTAACATACCTTACTTTAACGCGAACTAATCTCTAACTTGCTAAGATCCGGAGAAAAACGACGTTATAGTCGTGAAATTGTCGGAGAAACAATCATGATTGATCCCTAAGTCAACCTCACCTTGAATATTCTCATAGTAAATTTTGGTATCATAAAATTTGTTCAAAGCTAAGAGCACGGTGAGAAGCTACTGATTCTTGTTATTTCTCCATTACAAAATGATAGAAATGGTCATATAATAACCAAGAATTATTCTTTTATATGAGACCCACTTAAAGATAAGAGTTCATATTGTGATAATACCAAAAACATATGGAAGTAAGGCATACATAGTAGTAATCATGCTGCAACATTTGTTTCCAATTCCTAAACACATGACACGTAGCCCCCACCTCTAATTACATTACACTACTATTATAACCAAGTGTTGTACAAAAATTGGACACAGAGAAACATTTGAACCAAACATATGGCCTTATACCCACTACTATTAATAAATCATGATACCATATAAAATCAATATATATACTATTATTTTATTAAAATATCCATGTAAAAAAATACATATATTTTATCAACTTCCAATTTTGCTAATCTCGTATAAAAAGTACAAATTTTCGTATGCTTAATTCTTAAAATGGTAAAAACATAACCTTATTTTCTTGTGAAAAAATAACTTCTATCTTTACAACAAAGAAAATCTCATAAAATTTCTCATATTATGTGTATAATTTAAAGCATATTCGGAAGTAGTAATATTAATAACTATATAAAATTATATTTTTTAAAACTTTTTACAAAAAATGTTCCACTTAAAATAAATATCATATCAAAATGTATATAACGGTATCAAGGTTGTTAAACTTACGAGGTCTTACAATAGCACAGTCACAAATCCTCTATAACCTAATGAATGGCCTTAATCCCTTGAAATATTACGTTAATGAGGTATGTATCTCCATTCACGTTTTGAGCAAGTATCTTACTTAAATGAAAAGTTAAGAAAGTCATCTAAATTATTAAGTAGTAACTTTATCTACACATGTGTCAATCATATGTCATCCTTTTTAATAAGATGCCAACACACCTTTAAAATATACATGAAACTTTTATAGACAAAATATGTGTCCCCTCCACCTTATGCATTCATGTCTCCATCCCTGGCTGCCACCTATTCCTAACCCACGTGAATCATGCCCACATAATAATTATTTACTAATTCATTTATTAATCTTCCACTAAAATCTAATATTTAATTAATTAGCCACATAATTAATTTCTAGGTCTTATTTCACTTAAATACTAATATACTTCATATACTTTACTATAATATACTTTACTATTATGGTCATGTGGTATATTGTATAGCACTAATACATAAATATGGGGTATTATAGCTTGGACCGTATTTTATTCCAAAATATCAAATTTCGACGAAACTCATTTTCTTCAACTCGTTTACCCTTTGACCTTCACTATACTTACTTATCACTTGTTATAAATAACATAAATACTTATAACCTCAAAAAATAATATTGTCCTTGAACTTATGTCAATTATCTTACGACAAATCTAACGTACAAAAGTACGGGATGTAACATTGTTCTTGTTGATTAAGGTAATAATAAGTCCCTTTTTCATATATGTTAGAATTTCAAGATGAACTACAAGTGTTTACATACCAACTTAAAGACCAAAAGTTGATTCAAGAAGAGAATACAACACCTATAGTGTTGTGGTATTATTGAGGATAGTTGTGGGCTGTGCTTGGCAGAAATTTCATGTTGTATCTACTTTTTAAGGTGAGTATAAAGTCCTACTACATGTACTTGAAGTTGTTTGTGTATTGGTTGCATTATTTGAGCAAAATACTACAAGAGGAGACTTGAAATAGTTTGAGATGTTATGAGTTTTAATGGACTTTTTGGAAAGGTTGTTTCCATGAACTATAAGTGGCTGAAAAATGTGAAAAATAACTTTAATATGATATGGTTACCATTTTTATGCATGTATATATGTTGATCAAGTGAATTGATGAAAGAAACATTTGAAACTTGAGATTGGAAGTGAATATTAGCTTAAGTCACTTCTATGGTGTTATATTGCCATTGAGGGATGTTATAAGCTAAATATAACTTGGATTTCGACTTGTGTCACGACCCAATTTCACATGTAAGTCGTGATGGCGCCCAACATCATCGCTAGGCAAGTCAACTAGTGAATTAAACATATATTTCCTCTTTTAATAAATTTCCGAGTAATTAAAATTTCCTTACTTGCAAGATTTAAGAAAAATAGAAAGTCTAAATAAATAAAAACCAAAATAATAATTTCAACCCACAATTCTACTAAAATGTGTGCCAAGACCTGGTGTCACAAGTGTATGAGCATCTAGTAGATTATACAAAATTTCAAATACTGTCTGAACATAAAATAGACAGAATCGAATACAAAGAGAGACATTAGGTGCTGCAAAACGACTTAGGAAAGACAGCTCACCACTAGGCCTCAGGATAACGGGGATGCACACCGGTAGGACCGCCTAATGCTCCTATCTCAGATCATGCACAAAAGTGCAGCAAGCGTAGCATGAGTACGTAAACAACGTATACCCAGTAAGTATCAAGTCTAATCTTGAAGAAGTAGTGACAAGAGGTCGACTTCGACACTCACTATGGGTCAATAATATTAAAATAAAGATACGTAAATTAACATGGTTTATATAAATAACAATAATTTTCTTAACAAGCCGAAATAAATAATTCTTTCATAATTCAATAATTTTCAATAAATCATTTATCTTCACAAGCTGCAATAAAATGTCAAGGCATCGTGTAATTGTTATTATTAAGCACGATTTATACCGAGGTCGTATGACCCGATCAGAAGTGTAATGTACATTGCCAAGGGACGTGCATCATGATCCATAGATGCATCTATCTACTGCCGAGGCGTTCGGCCCACTCCACAAGAAGATAAGGATATTTTTATAAGCATTTGACTTAAACATTATTAATTATTTATATCCAAGGTAATACAAATTTCCTTAACTACCTTTCAAAATTTCTCTAACAAGTTCTAATATTATTTAGGTATTTTAGTTTAACAAGTGTAGTGCAAAATTCCAAATAGTTCATGAATTGGGTCCTAAAAACAATAGCATAATAGTAGCTACGCAGGACTCTCGTCACCTCGTATGTACGTAGCCCCCATAATTAGAGATAAATATTTATTTACAACACATATGGGATAAATTTCCTCTTACAAGGTTAGACAAGAGACTTACCTCGTCTTAAAGTTCACTTCCTGATCACAATTTCGCGTTAAATCCTCAATTTAGTGCAGAAAAATCCGAAACTAGCCAAATATTATATAATTTAATCAATACATGCTCAATAATTCGAAATTAGACTATTAGATTAATTACCCAACCCAAAATGGCAAAAATTTTAAAATTCACCTCGAGCCTGCGTGCTCCAATTCCAAAAATTTTCGGATGAAATCGTTACCCATAATCTCAAGAACTCAAATATACAATTTCCATCCCATTCCATAACCATTTTCACGGTTATAATCTCATGTGTTTGTCAAAACCTAGGTGTTTCACCTAAACCCTTGATTTTCATAATTTACATGTTACAATCTACTCATAATCTATGTATTTAACTCACAATAGATAGAATTAACTTACCTCCAAGTTTCTAGGTGAATACTCCTCTCAAGAAGCTCCAAAATCACCCAAACATGAAGAAACATGGGCTAAAAATACGCAACTCCGGACTTAAATGGATCATGCCACTCGCGCATGCACCCCCTTCGCTTCTGCGCCACTGCGTTCGCACCTACGCGCTCGCAGGTGCGCTAAATCTGCCGTACATGCGGATGGCTGGGCTGTCGTCACTGGTCTGCACCTGCGAGCTCGCACCTGCAACTGTCCAAGCGCAGGTGCGAATGCACCAGAAGCTGGAAGCATCAGTTGTTGCTCCCAACTCCAAACGTGGTCCGAGCCTCGCCCAGTTATCACCCGGGGCCCCGCACGAATATACCGACAAGTTTAAAATCATAAAACGAACTCGCTCGAACCCTCGGAATATGTAAAACAACATCAAAACTAAGAATCATACCTCAAACCAAATTGATTCAACTTAGAAATTTCAAATTCTTCAAACTTACTCCGAACGCGCCGAAACATACTTAAACTACTCGGAATGACTTCAAATTTTGTATGCAAGTCTTAAATCACCATACAGAACTATTCTCAGGCTCGGAATTCCAAACAGACCTCGATTACTCCAAAACCTTCTCCAAACAAAATATTAAGAACCTTAAAACCTTCAAATAGATAACTTTAACTATTAAGCGTCGAAATGCTCCCGGGTTGTCCAAAACCCGATTCGAACATACGTCCAAGTCCAAAATCATCATATGAAGCTATTGGAACCGTCAAATCCCAATTCTTTGGTCGTTTTCTCAAATTTTTACCAAAGTCAAACTTAGCTTCCGATTTCAACCCGAACCCTTCCAAATCCCGAACTAACCATCCCCGCAAGTCATAAAAGAGTAAAATACATATGGGGAGTCTTATTTAGGGAAACGGGGTTCTAGAAGACAAAACGACCGGTTGGGTCATTACATTTTCTACCTCTTAAACAAACGTTCGTCCTGGAACGAGTTTAGAATCATACCTGGAGTATTGAATAAGTGTGGATTATTGTTCCGCATGTCCTCCTTGGCCTCCCAAGTCGCTTCCTCGACTGGTTGTCCCCTCCACTGAACTTTTACCGCAGAAATTTTCTTGGACCTCAACTGGCAAACCTGCTTGTCAACAATGGCAATTGGTTCCTCTTCATAACCCAAGCACTCATCTAGCTGAACCGTGATGAAGTCTAGCACATGTGACATGTCTGCATGATACCTCCGGAGCATAGATACATGGAAAATCATATGAACTCCCGATAGATTGGGAGGAAAAGAAAGCTCGTAAGCAACCTCCCCAACTCGTCTCAACACCTCAAATGGGCATATAAACCTTGGGCTCAACTTGCCCTTCTTCCCGAATCTCATGATTTCCTTCATCGGCGAAACATTCAAGAGAAATTTCTCACCTACCATAAATGCTAAATCACGCGCCTTCTGATCCGCGTAACTCTTATGTCTGGACTGTGCTATACGAAGTCGCTCCTGAATCAACTTCACCTTTTCCAAGACATCATTCACCAAATTAGTATCATATAACTTAGCCTCGTCGGCCTCAAACCATCCGATGGGCAAACGACATTGCCTACCATATAATACCTCAAATGGAGCCATCTCGATGTTGGATTGGTAACTTTTGTTATAAGCAAACTCGGCCAAAGGCAATAAATAATCCTACTGACCTACGAAGTCAATCACACATGCCCTAAGAATTTCCTCTAAAATCTGAACTGTCCGCTCTGACTGCCTGTCAGTCTGCGAATGAAAGTCTGTGTTGAGCGCTACACGGGTCCCCAATTCACTCTGTACTACTCTCCAGAAATGTGAAGTAAACTGAGAGCCTCTATCTAATATGATGGAAATTGGCACACCGTGTAACCAAACTATCTCCTAAATATAAATCTGGGTCAACCTCTCTGAAGTATACGTAGTCACAACTGAAATGAAGTGTGCTAACTTGGTCAAACCGTCGACAATGACCCAAACTACATCAAACTTTCGCAAGGTCCGCGACAACCCAACTACGAAGTCCAGAGTAATGTGCTCCCATTTCCACTCCGGTAGAGTCATCTGCTGAAGTAGGCCACCTGGCCTTTAGTACTCATACTTAACCTGCTGGCAATTTAGGCACCTAGCTACATACTCAACTACATCCTTCTTCATCCGCCTCCACCAATAATGTTGCCTCAGGTCACGATACATCTTCGTAGCACTTGGATGAATAGAATTCTGAGAACTGTGTGCCTCCTCTAGGATCTATTCCCTCAGCCCATCCACATTAGGAACACATAGACGATCCTGGAGTCGCAAAACACCATCTTTGCCAATAGTAACTTCCTTGGAACCACCCCGTAGTACCGTATCTCGAAGAACCAACAAGTGTGGATCATCAAACTGGCGAGCCTTGATCCGGTCAAATAGTGAAGACTAGGCAACAACACATGCAATAACTTGGCTGGGCTCTGAAATATCCAGCCTCACAAGTCTGTTAGCCAAAGACTGAATGTCCAAAAGCTAATGGCCTCTCATCTTTTGAAATAAAAGCCAAACTACCCATACTCTCTGCCTTCCTACTCAAGGCGTCTGCAACTACATTTGCTTTGCCAGGAAGATAAAGGATAGTAATATCATAATATTTTAGTAACTCAAGCCATCTGCGCTGCCTCAAATTTAGATCCTTCTTCTTGAACAAATGCTGCAAGCTGCGATGATCCATGTAAACCTTATAGGACACTCCATAAATATAATGCCTCCAAATTTTAAAAGTGTGAACAATCGCAGCTAACTCCAAATCATGTACCGGGTAATTCTTCTCGTGGGGCTTCAGCTGACGTGAGGCATATGCAATAACTCGCCCCTCCTCCATCAATACACAACCTAGGCCAACACGTGAAGCATCGCAATACACTGTATACATCTCTGAACCAGAAGGCAACACTAACACTGGTGCTGAAGTCAATTCTATCTTGAGCTTCTAAAAGCTCACCTCACAATCATCAAACCATACAGAATGGAGCACCCTTCTGGGTCAATCTAGTCAAAGGTCCTGCAATAGATGAAAATCCCGCCACAAATCGACAATAATAACCTGCTAACCCCAGAAAACCCCTGATCTCGGTCGCCGAAGTGGGATGATGCCAATTCTGAACTGCCTCGATATTGTTGGGATTAACTTTAATATCCTCTCCCGATAAATATGCCCCCAAAATGCTACAGAGTCTAGCCAAAACTCACACTTGGAGAACTTAGCATATTGCTTTTGTTCTCGCAACGTCTGAAGCACCACTCTCAAATGATGTTCATGCTCCTCATTACTGCGCGAATAGATCAAAATGTCATCAGTGAAGACAATGACAAATGAATCAATAAATGGCCTTAATACCTTGTTCATAAAATCCATAAATGCAGACAGGGCATTAGTCAAACCAAAGGACATTACCCAAAACTCATAGTACATATCTAGTCTGGAAAGCAGTCTTCGGAAAATTCGAATCCTGAATCTTCAACTGATGGTACCACGATCTCAAGTCGATTTTTGAGAACACTCTGGCACCCTGCAACTGGTCAAACAAATCATCAATGCACGGTAACGGGTACTTGTTCTTAATGGTAACTTTGTTCAATTGGCTATAGTCAATACACATCCGCATAGTCACATCTTTCTTCTTCACAAATAACAATGGTGCACCACAAGGCGATACACTTGGCCTGACGAACCCCTTTGCTAACAACTCCTCAAGCTGTTCCTTCAACTCTTTTAACTCTTTAGGAGCCATACGATATAGTGGGATAGATATAGGTTGGGTATCTGGAGCTAGGTCAATACAGAAATCAATATCACAATCGGCATGCCTGGAAGGTCTGAAGGAAACACATTGGAGAACTCCCGTACTACAGGCACTGAATCAATCGCCGGAGTCTCTGTAGTAGTGTCTCGAACATAGGATAGATAAGCCAAACAACCCTTTTCAACCATGTGTCGAGCTTTCAAAAAGGAAATAACTAGACTAAATGCGTTGATAGACGAACCCTTCCACTCCAACCTTGGCAACTCTGGAAGCGCCAAGGTGAAAGTCTTGGCATGGCAATCTAGGATAGCATGGTACGGAGATAACCAGTTCATGCCTAGGATAATATCAAAATCGGTCATCTCAAGCAGTAGAAGATCCGCTCTAGTTTCATAACCACATAATGTAATAATGCAGGACCGGTAGATCTGATTCACAATAATAGAATCGCCCACAGGAGTGGACCGATAAACAGGAGTATCCAAGGACTCACGAGAAACACCCAAGAAATAATCAAATAGAGATGACACATAGGAATAGGTAGACCATGGATCAAATAATACTGAGGTATTTATGCCGCAGATAGAAATAATACCTGTGACCATGGCATCTGAGGCCTCTACATCTGGCCTGACCGGAAAAGCATAGAACCTAGATGGAGCGCCACCTGACTGGCCTCCACCTCTAGGACGACCCCTACCCACCTGCCCTCCACCTCTGGGCAACCGGACGGCTGGTGGAGTAACTGGTGTTGTAATCATAGACTGCTGACCCTGATGCACTGGCCTACCCTGAAGCCTAGAGCAGAATCTCCGCATATGATTGAAATCCCCACACTCGAAACAACCCCTCAGCACGATGGACTGATGACCTGAAGTCTAGCCTTGATGACCTGGATACCCATTGGAGGAACACTGAATAGATGGTGGGCAACAAGAACTCTAAGGCATAACAGTGAAATAAGGTCTTACTGGAGCACCCTGAGGAGGCGGTGGTGCTGGGTATGGGGGCCTGCTAGACTGACCTCTCACGAACTGACCTCTACCCCCAGCGGGGGCACTTCTGAACTCTCCAGAATATCGAAACCGCTTGTCTCGCATAGCCTGCTCTCAGCTATGCTGACGCACACCCTCAATCTTACGGGCTATCTCCACAATCAGCTCAAAAGAAGTCCTCATCTCAACCTCTCAGGCCATAGTGGCCTGAATGCCAGTGTGCAAACTCGCAACAAACCTCTGTACTTTCTCTGCATCAGTAGGGAGTATCATAAATGCATGGCGAGAAAACTCAGAGAACTTCTCCTAATAATCGGTCACTGACATCTGACCCTGCTGGAGCTGCTTAAACAAAAACCGCAACTCTTCCCTTTGGGAGGGTGGAATATACCTATCCAGGAAAATAGGGGTGAACCTATCCCAAGTCATGAGAGGAGAATCTGCTGGTCTACCGAGAAGATATGAGTGCCACCATCTACGGGCCCTTCCCTCCAGCTGAAAGGTAGCAACGTCTACCCCATGGGACTCCCCTATCCTCATGTTGTACAATCTCTCCCTGCACCGATCAACGAAGTCCTGGGGATCCTCATGTCGCTCACCCCCAAAGACAGGAGGATGTAGCCTGGTCTATCTGTCCAATAGCTTCTGCGGCTCACCGGCCGTAGCTGGTCTAGGCTCCGTTGTAGCTACTACCACTGGCTGGGCTACGCCCACGGGTAGTGCACCCTGGGTCTGATATACTGGAGCTACGTGCTCATGAGCCTGCGCCGTAGGGGTATGTGCTCCCCCTCTCGCCTGAGATGTGGCTGGGTCAACCAGAAATAAACCGTCCTGAGTCATAGTATCCATGAACCGCAGCATACGGTCCATGGCCTCCTGAATTCCTGGTGTGGACCTGAAATTCACCGGAGCTGGCTTTGCGGCAAGCACCTTGCCCTGCTCCTCAATAATAGAATCCTCTGCTGGACCAACCAGTGGTATAGCTGGAGTAGCCCTGGCACGTCCTCGTCCCCTACTACAAGCTGGAGCCCTCCCATGGTCTCTGCCTCGGCCTCTAACAACAGGGGGAGCAACTCTTCCCTGATCTAGAACCTCCATAGAGCGCGTTCCTACCATCTGTGAGAGAATAATAGAAAGATACTTAGTACTACATTAACTACACGATAGGAGATGAAGAAAGGTAGTTTCCTAACACCCTATAACCTCTCCAAGATAATTACAAATGTCTATGTACCGATCCGCAAGACTCTATTAAGCCTGCTCATAACTTGTGAGACCTACGTGAACCTAGTGCTCTGATACCATGTTGTCACGACCCAATTTTACCTATAGGTCGTGACGACCCAATTTTACCTATAGGTCATGCTGGCGTCCAACATCACCGCTAGGCACGCCAACTAGTGAATTAAACATATATTTCCTCTTTTAATAAATTTCCGAGTAATTAAAATTTCCTTACTTGCAAGATTTAAGAAAAATAGAAAGTCTAAATAAATAAAAACCAAAATAATAATTTCAACCCACAATTCTACTAAAATGTGTGCCAAGACCTAGTGTCACAAGTGTATGAGAATCTAGTAGATTATACAAAATTCCAAATACTGTCTGAACATAAAATAGACAGAACACGAATACAAAGAGAGACATTAGGTGCTGCAAAACAACTCAGGAAAGGCATCTCACCACTAGGCCTTAGAATAACGGAGATGCACACCGGTAGGACTGCCTAATGCTCAAATCTCAGATCCAACACAAAAGTGCAGCAAGCGTAGCATGAGTACGTAAACAACGTATACCCAGTAAGTATCAAGTCTAATCTCGAAGAAGTAGTGACAAGAGGTCGACTTCGACACTTACTATTCAATAATATTAAAATAAAGATACTTAAATTAACATGGCTTATGTGAATAACAATAATTTTCTTAACAAGACGAAATAAATAATTTTTCATAATTCCATAATTTCCAATAAATCATTTATCTTCACAAGCTGCAATAAAATTGCAAGACATCGTGTAATTATTATTATTAAGCACGATTTATACCGAGGTCGTACGACCAGATCAAAAGTGACGTGTACATTGTCAAGGGACGTGCGTCATGATCCATAGATGCATTTATCTATTGTCGAGGCGTTCGACCCACTCCACAAGAAGAGAAGAATATTTTTATAAGCATTTGACTTAAACATTATTAATGATTTATATCCAAGGTAATAGAAAATTCCTTAACAACCTTTCAATATTTCTCTAACAAGTTCTACTATTATTTAGGTATGTTAGTTTAACAAGTGTAGTGCAAAATTCCAAACAGTTCATGAATTGGGTCCTAAAACTACCCGAACAATAGCATAATAGTAGCTACGTACGGAATCTCGTCACCTCGTACGTACGTAGCCCCCACAATTAGAAATAAATATTTATTTACAATACATATGGGGTAAATTCTCTCTTACAAGGTTAGACAAGAGACTTGCCTCGTCTCAAAGTTCACTTCCCAATCACAATTTCGTGTTAAAGCCTCAATTTGGTACCGAAAAATCTTAAACTAGCCAAATATTATATAATTTAATCAATACATGCTCAATAATTTGAAATTAGACTATTAGATTATTTACCCAACCCAAATTGGTAAATTTTTTAAAATTCACCCCGGGCCCACGTGCCTGGATTTCGAAAATTTTCGAAGGAAATCGTTACCCATAATCTCAAGAGATCAAATATATAATTTCCATCCCATTCCGTAACCATTTTCGTTGTTAAAATCTCATTTTTGTTTTTGTCAAAATCTAGTTTTTTCACCTAAACCCTTGATTTTCACAATTTACATGTTACAATCTACCCATAATCTATGTATTTAGCTCACAATAGGTAGAATTAACTTACCTCTAAGTTTTTAGGTGAATACCCCACTCAAGAAGCTCCAAAATTGCCCAAACATGAAGAAAAATGGGCCAACAATACGCAACTTCGGACTTAAATGAAGGTTCTGCCTTCTACAATTTTCTCACCTACGGAGGGTCTGCCGCACCTGCGGAAAAATCTTCGCAGGTGCGAGTTTTCCCCCACCTGGCCAGGCTCCACACCTGTGGACCAAAGAGTCTCTTCTGCGCGTTCGCTGGTGCGACCAACCCTTCGCGCATGCGCCCCCACCGCTTATGCGCCACTGCGTTCGCACGTGCACGCTCGCAGGTGCGCCAAAGCTTCCGCACCTGTGAATGGCTGGGCTGCCTTCACTGGTCTGCACTTGCGGCTTGTGGCTTGCACCTGCGGCTGTCCTAGCATAGGTGCGAATGCACCAGAAGATGGAAGCTTCATTTGTTGCTCCCAAGTCCAAAGTTGGTTCGAGCCTCGTCCGGTTATCACCTTGGGATCCCGCCCTAACATACCAACAAGTTTGACATCATAAAACAGAATCGATCGAACCCTCATAACGTGTAAAACAATATCAAAACTAAGAATCATACCTCAAACAAAATTGATTCAACTTCGAAATTTCAAATTCTTCAAACTTACTCCAAAAGCGCCAAAACATACTTAAACTACTCGGAATGACTCCAAATTTATCGTGCAAGTCTTAAATCATCATACAGAACTATTCTCAGGCTCAAAATTCCAAACGGACCTCTATGAATTCAGAACCTACTCCAAACCAAATTTAGAGAACCTTAAAACCTTCAAATAGCTAACTTTCATTATTAAGCGTCGAAACGCTCCCGGGATGTCCAAAATACGATTCGAATATACGCCCAAGTCCAAAATCATCATACGAACCTATTGGAACTGTCAAATCCCAATTCTGGGATTTTCTCTCAAAATGTTGACGAAATCAAACTTAGCCTTTTTAAAGGAAACGAAGGAACTAAGTGTTCCGATTTCAACCCGAACCCTTCCAAATCCCGAACTAATAATCCCCGTAAGTCATAAACAGTAAAAGCATATACGAGGAGTCTTATTTAGGGGAACGATATTTTAGAAGACCAAATGACCGGTTGGGTCGTTACAACTTGAAGCTACTGTAGGAGGTATGTATATTGTGTTCTTGCATATGCTTAAGGTTATCTTGACATTAGTTAAATTAAATGGATGGACTAGACATGAACTAGTGAATACAGTTGCTAATTGAGGATAATTGGAATTGTGGATTATTTTCTTTGTTATAAATATATGGTATAAGGCTCGAATCATTGATGAATGACTTCATTATCATGTTAATGATACTAGTAAGTTAAAGTAAGAAGTATATAAGGGGTGATATTGGGTATACAGATTCCAGTTTTGCGTGTAGCTCGTCGTGAAGTAGTTGTGACTTGTTGTTGTTGTTATATGGTGTCTTGTTATTGATAATTATCTATTGCTAGATTACTCTGGTCATTGTTGTTGGTATATGGTATTGGATGATGCTCTTGTTACAGGGGAGATGCTGCCCAAATTTACATAAACGAGCTACTAGTTTATGTTGCGGACTTAACCTTTACTCAATAGTGATTTTGAATCTCCTTATGAAATGGTAGATTGAGTTGAGTTGTTTGAAGAATTGCTTGGAGGGTATTAAGGACTCAATGGAGTTAAGGTATGTTAAGGCTATCCATTCTTTCCTTTTGGCATGATCCATATGATACAAACAAAACGTGCAAACGCAGAACTTTCATAAATGACTCTATTCATAGAAGTACTAGGGGTGCCTATGTTCTTGATTCCCCTGTGTCCTATTATTATATCTTCTGTTCATGGGTATCATAAAAATACGTAAGTTACTAAAGTTTATCTGAAGCCATATAGATCTTATGACATTCCGAGAAATCTTACTAACTTACTTCATTATACATTCCATTCATTTATACATGTACATTAACTCATGACCATATGGCGTTAGATATACGTATATATTATATGTATATGGGATATGGGAAAAGGTTATGGCGTTATATACGCACCACCAACTTATCAGCTGGTATACATTGATGATTTCGCCCACAGTGGCTGAGATGATATGATGGTATGCCCTTAGAGGCTTGATGATGTTATGTACGCATATATCTATGTATGGTATGGCATTTATACGCACATGCATGACATTATAAATTTTTCATGATTCACAGAGCTATTCAGAATTACAGGTTGAATTCTTTACGCCATGCTTCTTTCATATCTTTTATATACTACGGTCATGCCTTACATACTCGGTATTTTATTTGTACTGACATCCCTTTTACCTGGGGACGCTGCGTTTTATGCCCGCAAGTCTCAATAGACAGGGTGTGAGTTCTCCTAGTAGGCTATCAGCTCAGTAGAAGGTGTTCGTGAACTCTACTTTCTCTGGAGTTACCTATTTGGTTAGTATGATTTGGACATGTATTGAGTGGTATCTCATGACGCCCCTTCTTGCCAATTTACCCATGATGGTATGACAAGAAAGATATGTTACGTTAGTACTCAGTTGAGTAAGGCACCGGGTGCCCATCACGGCCTTATGGTTTGGGTCTGACAAAAGTGGTATCAGAGCAGTTATGTCCTAGGGAGTCTACAAGCCGTGTCTAGTAGAGTCTTGTTTATGGGTGTATTGTGCAACACACTTATAAGCAGGAGACTACAGGGCATTTAGGACTGTCATTCTTTATTCTTACTCAAGATCGTGTGGTAGAGCTCAGTTGTAAGAATTCATACTCTTAAATTTTATTTTATTCGTAATACAATGATACTTACATTCAGAAAGACAGTTGGTAAGAGATTGAATGTGGCTGTGGAAGGGTTGAGTCAGAGGAACTCGATTTTGCATCATGCTTATGATGAGTAAATGTGAGCTCTTCAGCAGATCATGTGTGTACTAATATGTGTAAGCTTCTTGATAAGGAGCCCTAAGGCAAGAATATCTATCCACTCATATGGAAAAAAAGAATAAGGGAATTGGAAAGTAGACACAAGTTTCAGCAAGTAAAAGAAGCAAGGTGAAGAAGGGCACGAGATACCTAGTTAATGAAGATTAACAGTATTCAAAATTCAAGCAGAGAAATATAAGAATTCTGAGTTACTTTTAACAATAATGAAGATATATATAATTGACCACACCCATCTCAATTATGCCCTATGGGAGATGACATGTATATTTTAAGAGAAGGATGGGATATCATGATCAAGCTGGGGTTAGAGTAACTCAAAATTGTGGATGGATTGTTATCATTAGCTAATATATTTGAAAGATAGTGAAAATGTGTTAATAGATCTCCTTGTAAGACACCTCGATGGTGCACTCTAGAATAGTACATTTAGGTATGAAATACTAGAATGTCCAGGAAAAAATAATTAGACGATTGACACTGAAATCCTAGAGGGAACAAATATTTATCTTTGTATGGATCCCGCCCCTAGCAAAGAGAGAATACTAGGCGACCCAAAGAGCCAGCGGATTGATCAAGGGGAGCTAACAACGAAAGAATATTTTGTTGAAATTTTCAGAATAAAGTGATAGATAAAATATTTTCCGGAGAATAAGAAGAGAGTAAATGAAGCATCATGAGTAAGATGCGATAAATGGATGATAACGGAAAATCAAAATATGACACGATGACAGAGTGTATAGTTAAGTAAAGGAAAAGACAAGAAGTGACAAACCTTGAGACAATAAAAGAGTATAGGCTAAAGGTCATATCCTCATTTCGAGAAATGAGTTGGTGATTTTAATTGGATTACCAGAAGAAAAAGTTAGACCCCCGGAGTAATAGAAATCGGTACGGGCTAGTGAATAAGATACACTGAACATGAATTAGGGATCGAAGGATTTTATAATAGTCGTCCTCGTGAGAATTTTAGAGATAGCATTCCGACAATAATAGAATGGACAATAAAAGAATAACCTTTAAAGTTCATTCAGGAAAACGCTTCCCTAAAGCAAGCATTGTGAACAGAGTTAAGCTTAAGGGACTAAGTATGGCAGTTACACTAGGTGCCACTCTCGTGAGTAAGGAATTCAATTATCTTAGATACAGAAGGGTTACCGCAAGGCGAGTAAGATGTCAGTGAAAATGTGGAAAATAAAAATGCTAAAGATGAAGAGGTAACTGTGGAATAGTAAAGGAAGACTACGGTAAAAGGAATGAGATTGCATTTATTCAGATCCTACAGATATGATACGACTCCAGAACATTATGCAAGCATGACGCCGGAAAGAGGTAGTAAGGGTTCTGCACCGGGTGATATTGATAAATAAGTAGGAATGAACACTTGATACCTAAGGAGCTAGTACGAGAGGTAAGTTAAGACAAAGGACCTAACCCAAGAGGGGCTACGCAAAATATAGATATGAAAATGGACCAACGAGTAGTCAGTAGTTGATTCAGGAAGAGCCTAGTCATGTCTAGACAAGAGGTCATAGACAAATCAGCAGATCATGCAAGATAAACGTAGTAAACCCCATCATAGTAAATTCAGTCTCGCAGATATGGCATCATGATCCTTGAGAAATTTTCAGATAGGAGTTGGGGTAGTTAAAGGTTCCGTATAAGTGTTCTAGAAATAAAAGAGAGTGCCATTGGGGAGACATTTAAAATTTCAGTTCAGAAGAAACCCTACAAGCACAAGGGCGTGGAGGTATGTAACTAAGGATAATTATAGGTGAGTAATAACATCAAAGATTCCTTCGGGTATGCGATGCAATAAGCTCGTAGCTTTACAGAAGTCATAGGGTCTCCACTATGTAGTACCCCGAAAGACTAGCTGGGGAAATAAGGAAGAAGACTTCAACCTAAGCATAGTGACATAAAGAAGAAATGGTCTTGTAACAATAGTCTCACTACAATATTGAATGCACTCCATAAGAAAGTGGCACCATCGTGGCTAATGAACGAGAAGTAAAAATCAAAGGTGATATTTAAGATCATATGAGTTACAGAAAATTTCAGTATTTGTGGGCAACAAGATAAGCCAAGTATTCATGCAACAAGTGGCAGAACGACCAGGAAAAGTAATTTCTTATATTTAAATACAACTGAGAAGGCACGAAAGGAAATCTATGGTGCTAGCAATTTAAACAAAGATTGCAAGTAGTATAAATAGATATGTGTAGGTCGCAAGCTAAAGTATGATAGAGCGATAAGGGTTTAGGTAGACAAGAGTAGGTTATGAAAAGGTGAGTGAGAATGTGACGAGAAAAGGTAAGGCCTTGAGATTAAGCCTATCAAAACAAGAGAGCTGATGGTTTCCATAAGTTATAGAAAGCTCGGTACATTCTAAAGTATAATAAGGGTGTAATAGTGATAGATAAGAGGATGAAGTTTAGGCGATTGAGTAATGATTTTTGGAAAAGGGATTTCATGAATTGCACGGTCCCCCATAAGACGAATCACGTTAGGATGCTTGAAATATGGTTATTGAAGTATAGTATCATCCCTAGGTGGATCAGACAAATTACTTCAAATATTCCCCGATGAGACGTGAGCCTTCGTGACAATGTATTATGTAAGAAGTTTCAAGTTATTAGTGGTAGATTATGGATCAACATTAAGGTGAATCAAAAATGGATGGATAAAAGTTACAAAGTATGAGATGTGACTAGGCCTTCATTTTTAAGATGAACAGTAATGAGGAAGAACTAAATGACTTAGATTTATACATATAGGATAAGCAGCGAGAGAGTAACCTAGAGTTGGGTAGCCGATATCGGTAGTAATAAACTGAAGTACGTGTTATGGTATAGTATAAACTTCCTAGATGTAGTAAAGCCATAAGCATAGATAACTGAGGCTATGAAACAAAATATAGCAATAGTCGTAAGTTCGGCAAAGTACCAAGCAAAGAACTTCAGTACACCTATATATTCCCCGAGGGACATCTTGTCATAGTTCTGTATATGTTCACAAAGTGAGGCCAAGAGATTGGCAAAAAGCTGGAGAAAAAAAAAAGAGAAGATCCGCGCATAAAAGGACAGAGTCACACAGGCTGCATCACAGAAGGTAGTCGAAGTTACGAGATTGGAAGAATTCTGATCACAATTCGTGATGTGAGAAGAGGCCTATAGGGGGAAATACCATGGTCTTTGAATTTATTCACAGAATAATTGCCTAGATGTCAAGGAAAATATTAAAGTATTAGCAAGACATATAGGTTATGAGACTGATAAGCACATCAGTCAACATTCGAGGACGAATGTTCCAAAGGGGGGAATGATGTTATACCACATGTTTTTGTACGTGAAAGTATGTCGTAAGTCAATTGATGTAAGCTCATAAACGAGATCCTCTTTGAAATTATATAAAGTGATTTAAAGTTGTTACACCCCGTACTTCAGACGGCACTGTCATTATAAGATTATCTAATGTAAACTCAAAAAGAACGAAATCCTTCTATAAGGATAAGAAAGGTTTACCGAAGTCTTAAGTGAGTTAAGATGAATATGAGACTTGTTAATCATGATTTAAATGACTTTAAAGTTATGGTATAAATATATATGATGTTTGGATATAAATATAAAGTTTGGGAAAAATCGGATTTAAGTTGTAGAAAAATCGACTAAGGATTTGGCTTGTAATGAAGTGTTTTGAGCAATAGATTTCATGTGCTATAGGAGGTCTTTTAGGGACATATTATATACCATATTGAAGATATTTGAGTCTAGTTTCTAGAACATTTAACCGTTCATCGATACAACATCGGAGTAAAGAGATATTCCCGTTTTTGCGAGACTGCGCAAGCAGTACCCATGGGACCCACAAATTTGGGATAAAATTCCAGCTTGTATGTAAATCAATTCTATGTCGTTTTAACTAATTTTATGGTCCAAAACAGTTCTTAAATGCTCTCCAATAGTTCCTCCATGATTTTAGGCTGAAAACCTAAGATGAAAACAAGAATCCAATGCTAAAATTCCTGTGGTGCTTGCTAGATCGTAGTTCTTCGTCTTGTGGCTGTTTTGGAGGGTTCTTCAAAGGTAAGTAACCTCAGATTTTGTATTTTTATTATTGATTAAGGTAATAATCAGTCCCTCCTTCATAGATGTTAGTATTTCAAGGTGAACTACAAGTGTTTACATACCAACTTGAACACCAAAAGTTGCTTCAAGAAGAGAATACAACACCTATTGTGTTGTGGTGTTATTGAGGATAGTTGTGGGTTGTGCTTGGCTAAAATTTCGTGTTTTATCTACTGTTTAAGGTGATTATAAATCCTACTACATGTACTTGAAGTTATTTTTATGTTGGTTGCATTATTTGACCAAAATACTATAAGAGGAGACTTGAAATAGTTTGAGATGCTATGGGTTTTAATGGACTGTTTTGGAAAGGTTGTTTCCATGAACTATAAATGACTGGAAAATGGGTAAATTAACTTTAATATGATATGGTTTATGTTTTTATGCATGTATATATGTTGATCAAGTGAATTGATGAAAGAAAAATTTGAAACTTGAGATTGGAAGTGAAGATTAGCTTAAGTCACTTCTATGGCGTTGTATTGCCATTGGGGGTTGTTATAAGCTAAATATAACTTGGATTTCAACTTGAAGCTACTGTAGGAGGTATGTATATTGTGTTATTTCATGTGCTTAAGGTTATCTTGACATTGATTAAGTTAAATGGATGAACTATACATAAACTAGTGAATAAAGTTGCTAATTGAGGATAATTGGAATTGTGGATTATTTTCTTTGTTATAAATATATGGTATAAGGCTGGAATCATTGATGAATGACTTCATTATCATGTTAATGATACTAGTAAGTTAAATTAAGAAGTCTATAAGGGATGATATGGGGTATACGGATTCCAAGTGTGCTTATAGTTCGTCATGAAGTAGTTGTGACTTGTTGTTATTATATGGTGTCTTGTTATTGATAATTATCTATTGCTGGATTTCTCTGGTCATTGTTGTTGGTATATGGTATTGGAGGATGATCTTGTTACAGGGGAGATGCTGCCCAAATTTACAAAAATGAGCTACTAGTTAAAGTTGCAGACTTAGCCTTTACTCAACACTGATTTTGAATCTCCTTATGCTATGGTAGATTGAGTTGAGTTGTTTGAAGAATTGCTTGGAAGGTATTAAGGACTCAATGGAGTTAAGGTATGTTAAGGCTATCCATTCTTCCTTTTGGCATGATCCATATGATACAAACAAAACGTGCAAACGCAGAACTTTCATAAATGACTCTCTTCATAGAAGTACTAGGGGTGTCTATGTTCTTTATTCCCCATGTGTCCTATTATTATATCTTATGTTCATGGGTATTATAAAAATACGTAAGTTGCTAAAGTTTATCCGAAGGCATATTGACCTTATGACATTCCGAGAAATCTTACTGACTTACTTCATTATACATTGCATTCATTTATACATGTACATTGACCCATGACCAGATGACGTTATATATGTGTATATTATATGTATATGGGATATGGAAAAAGGTTATGGCGTTATATACGCACCACCACCTGATCAGCTGGTATACGTTGATGATTTCGCCCACAGTGGCTGAGATGATATAATGGGATGCCCTCAAAGGCTTGATGATGTTATGTACACATATACCTATGCATGGTATGATATTTATACGCACATGCATGACATTATAAATTTTTCATGATTCACTGAGCTATTCAGAATTTCAAGTTGAGTTCCTTACTCCATGTTTCTTTCATGTCTGTTATATACTACTGCCATGCTTTACATACTTGGTACTTTATTTGTACTGACGTCTCTTTTGCCTAGGGACGCTGCGTTTCATGCCCGCAGGTCCCAATAGACAGGTTGAGAGTTCTCCTAGTAGACTATCAGCTCAGCGGAAGGTGTTCGTGCACTCCACTTGCTCCAGAGTTACCTATTTGGTCAGTATGAGTTGGACATGTATTGATTAGTATAGCGGGGCCATGTCCCGACCTTTATGGAATTTATTTACTCTTAGAGACTTGTAGACAGATATTATGTATATGGATACTTGTATGGCCTTGTCGGCCTATGTTTTGAGTATACAAATAATCATATCGGCCTTATAGGACAGTATGTCACATGTATAAGAT
This sequence comes from Nicotiana otophora, assembly GCA_000715115.1. Taxonomy (NCBI): domain Eukaryota; kingdom Viridiplantae; phylum Streptophyta; class Magnoliopsida; order Solanales; family Solanaceae; genus Nicotiana; species Nicotiana otophora. The sequence goes on from AWOL01S0002174.1 coordinate 38,035, forward strand.
TCTATAACACGTTGGGTCGTCCTATGTCTAGTATTCCCTTTTGCTTTATTCTGGTTATCTAATGACGCCCCTTCTGACCCATTTACCCATGATGGTATGATAAGAAAGATATGTTATGTTGGTACTCGGTTGAGTAAGGCTCCGGGTGTCCGTCGTAGCCCAACGGTTTGGGTGGTGACACTTAGCTTGCAACGCAATTCACATCGATCGACGCCACAATCCATAATTCTCAGATCCAGATAATTTGGCTGGAATTAGAATAGAGCTAGGAGTATCGGAAGGATGCACAAATAGTGGATGAGTATGATCAATTTTTTCAGCCGCCATTGTTGAATTTGAGCTGAGCTTCGAAGAAGAAGAAATTGTTGCAGAATTCTATGATTTTGCTGAAATGTCCAGTCTCAAACGCTCTGATACCGTGTGAATTTACTGTGTCTAACTCATCTCCAAGGTCCTCCCATGGAGGAATTAAGCTTGGGCAGCAATGGCAACAGAAGTGGTCGAACAGAGATAGTGGAGCAGTTAGAATGTTCAAGAAGATGAGGGAAATAACTTTCTTATCTTGTAAAGAGCTTACAATGTATATTATATACAACACTAACCACTACTAGAAATTCGGCAAAAACTGACCAAGGTCGACCAACCAACTTTGGTCGGTCAAAAAACTGACCAAATTTGGTCGGTTTTTCAAAATAGTTTATTTTTTAATTTTTTTTACGAAACCGATCAACTTTGATCGATTTTCTTTGGCGCAAAAATGCGAAAAACTATTTTTGAGTCCCGCGAAATTTATTTTTCAAGAAACAGACCAAAATTGATCGGTTAATTCGGCCGGTCATTTAAAAAAACCGACCAACTTTGGTCGGTAATTTTACTTTTTAATAAAACCGACCAACTTTGGTCGATTATTTTCGTGCGAAAATACAATTAAAGAGTATAAATCAAATAAAAGACAGTCTTAAAACAAAATGCACTAATATTCTAGTGGTAGAATAGTATCCTGCCACAGTACAAACCCCGGTTCGATTCCCAAATAGTAAATCTTTTGATTACATAATTAAAATACCGACCAACTTTGGTCTGTATTCCTTTCCGACCCCTAAAATACCGTCCACGCGTAAATGGTCACGTTTTGGTCGGTTATTGGCCATTACCGACTAACTTTGGTCTGTTTTTTTGGTCGGTTTTTACCAGATTTCTAGTAGTGAACTTAGCTAACTGATCTAACATCCAGTTGTCATCCCTAACTTCTAGCAACTAACTAACCACTACAATTAACTCCCTTAACCACAGTCAAGCCCTATCTATTAAGTATTCCAACACTCAACCCATAAAATTGCTTATAGGTCCAACGATGATTTAATTTGATAAGCAAGATTTTGTTCTTACTGATCTCATGAATCATTCAAGAATTAATCGAGCTAAGTTGGACCTACATAATATGAGTGTAGAAGCTGCGGAAAGTGATTGCCAAAGAAAATTGGTAAAATGAACAATATGAAAGTGAAGTATACAAGGCATTCACGTCTATTGTTTTTAGTATCAATGAGAAGCTTTGTGGTTGGTGACAGAAGTTGGACACGCAAAGAAACCAACCTATTAGGCAACTTGCATAATCAGGAAGGAAAATAACACAGTTTAGACAAGTAGAACCAAAAATAAATAAAAAAAATACCAAAACTTTGTTTATAATTAAGTAACAAACAACTATTGTTATCTACAATATAAATTTGACACATTCCAATTGATTGGCCGCCTTGTTACCATGTTTGACGTTCGTTTGCACCGAACTCCACAAACTTATTTGCACTCAAAGCATACTAATTTACCGTGATTAAGTCATAAATTAAGATAAAAATATGTATTAATTAACTATAGTTTAATAGAGTTTATTACTTAGATAGTCACTCAACTATTCGAAATTATCTACCTAAGTCATCTTTCTTTCATTTGTAACAACAAAGTTACTTAACTATGCCAATAACACTCACAAGGTCACTCAACTAGATTTCTCAAATTTTTGATCGCCAAATAACTATTTTATCCTCTAAATTATCAACTTTTATCTTCTTTTTATTTTTTTAGCTTTTTAATATAATAATTTTTTCTCTTTTTAATTTATATTATGAATTTACCTTAGAATAAATAAATTTTATTTATAATTAAAATAGTATTTAAGCATATATAGTGTTGGAATAATAAAATATTTAGCATAGTAGGCAGAAAGTTAATTAGAACAGTTTGTTCGTAATAATAATTTTGATATTAACAAAAAAGTCTCAAAACATTATTTACATAATTGAGAATGAAAGAAAATAAAGTTTTAAAATATATATTCCATACACGTACTATAGAAAATAATAATTTAAAAATAAATTTTTTTTGTAATATCTCAATTATATTATTATTTCGACATTATTTTTTATTTATTTATTTAAATTATACTACTAGGTATGCCTAGTAGAATAATAATAAAAGCAAAAAGAAACAATAAAGGAAAAGTACAAGTAAGGGGACTAGCTACGGTAGTGTTGCCTCTATGCCTTGGCTATATAATCACTCCTTTGCGTCTCCATTGCCTTAAGATGGCAGCCTCATGTAGAGGATCATGGTGTCGTTGCCGGCAAAAAGTCTCACGAGGGCATATAATCTCATAGCCGCTTGGAACTTCCCAAAGGCATAGGAATATAGCACACACAGTGTTGGATCTTACCTTACAAATCCTATTGAGGCATAAAAAACCTCGTCAACTAGCACGCATGAAGAAAATACGAACTAGAAAAAACTAAATATTCTATGATCATCATAGAGTTTATAACATACTCTTTGATGATATTACATGTGATGATGCTTTGAAAATGATAAAATAAAATAATGTAGAAATTAGAGTCTTGCCCCTCATTCATCATATATTTGAAGTTCCTTAAATTCCTCTTCAACTATCTTTAATAAATCTTCAAAATTCTTCATTTATTCTCCGATCGATTGGACCTTGTAGATGTGGTGGGGGCAGCCCCTTTTTTGCGTTGCAGCTCTCATTGGGAGTTGCCTCAGTGCTACTCCTTCATTCACCTTCTTTTTTCCTCTATGCATCGGAGATAACTCTCCATTTCTAACCGCATTTTTCCGACAATATGCAAGTAATTCATCTTCCTCACCTTCGTCATAAATGGCTACATGTAAGTTGGCCTCTAGTTGTTGATTAACTAATTCTTGTACAACCATCCATAATGGTTCATGCCTCTTCTTGGAATTATTCTTTGTTGTAGAAGCTCTAAATTCAGGTTTTTTGGTGAGGTTCTTACCTGATTGTACACTACCTGGTTCATGTCTAAATTTCAGCACTTGTGCAGTTATTTTTTAGCCAGCTGAAAATGCACCTTTATGAGGTTTTGGACTGTCCAAAGCATCCAAAAGTACCCGATCATGGTCTGAAATAATCTCAGAAGAGTTTAGAGTACACAACACATACTCGTTGTCGCTACCAGTATTGATTTGCATTGCAGCAGTCATTTTGCAAGCTACTGTGGTCCAGCTTTCCTCTATATTTTGCTTCTCATTATTTCCCAACTTATATTCATTCAATGTATTCGTTTCCTGTTGAAGCAATTCTCCAGCCTTCACAGTAGCCTTAGCTGTAGTATGCATCAACATTGCTGCCTGGGACTCCTTAATCATTTTAGCCAAGCCTGGATCTGCTATATGTAATGTTGATGTTGCTTCAGTAGCTGCAACCGCCCTGCCATCCATAACTGAAACTAATGGCCTGGTTTTGTTTTACTGCCTGGAGACATCTCCTGCATAACTCTTGGACCTTCAGTTATCTGCTTATGCTGCAAAATCCACACAACATCCTCCTGTTCATTATCTGTAGTAGTTGCTGCTATCATCTGATTGCTATCCACACCACATTCATTCACCAACGCAGCAAAAGAGTTAGAGATACTAATATCCTTTTGTACACTTACCAGCTTTGTAAGAGCAGTGTCATTCTTGTTGTTTGGAGATAGATGTGATCGATGCACCACTGCCCAGTTTCCAGCTTTAGTATTTAGCATAACTTGAGCTTCTGATTTTTGTGCTGCAACTACCTCCAGATGCCCAACACCTTTAACCTTAAGATCAATTATTTCTCAATCGACAATAGGTAAAACATCATTATGTGTCAAAGCCCCAGTATTAGCCTCCACAACTGCAACTGAATTTTCCATATTAACAGCTTTAGAATCTGTAGCATTTGCACACTCCAAAGCCTCAACACCTGTTGCTTTAGGAGCTCGATCAACTCCTGCTACTGCCAATATATCACTGTCATTACTCCTACTTTCAACACCCTATCCCCTGCTTCTACATCTATAGCTTGAGACATTCTAGCTAAGGCATGGTCGACAGGAACAGTAGCAACATTCTTTGAAATCCCAAAGTTGATAGCCTGCTCAATATGGTTGAATTTTTCCAGTCGTAACATTTCCTTTTGCTTTTTCTCACCAAAAACTCGTTCAAGATCAGCTACAACCTTGTTACCCTGCTCCATAGTTGATCCATTCCCTACTGCCTTCGCAAACAATTGTCCAGTTTGATTATGAGACATCCGCTGATCTATTAGAGCTCCAGCAGTTGGACATAACCATCAGCAGCAGGATGCATTACTTAAGCCTTCAATGTATTTTGCTGTCCAGCAGTTGTATCTTGTTTAGATCCTTCTGTCAGTTGTTGGCTAGCTCTTTTTTCATTTAAAAAATCCCTTGCATCACCTTGAAGTTTCTCAATCACACCCGTTGCATCAACTACATCCTCCACTTGCCCGTCATGGACTGCTCGTTTTTTTCCTAAAAGGATGCGATGTGTACTTTCGTCATGTCCTTGATGCTTGCAGTGATTACAATACAAAGGTAAGTTGTCGTAAATAACTTGTTAAAGCTGCTCAATAATCTTTCCAGTTCCTCCGTCAATATATTTGAGTCTTATTTGTTCAGGATGTTTGTCCAAGATATCCAGGATCACCTTGACCCTAGTTGTACTAGGCCTAGACCTAAGTTGAGTAGCCTTATCAATAGCAATAGGCCTTTCAAAAGCTGATGCAATGAATATTAAGGAACACCTAGCAAACAACTCAGGTGGTAAACTTGGAAACAAAATCCATACCGCTGCCATAAATGTCTCTTCTTTTGGATTGTATCCAATCATCCATGGAAATACTCTAACCTGATGTTCTTTTCCTTGCTCGTAAAATAATTAACTGACCTAGCGAGACAGATTACAGAGTCGTCATATTGATCCAGTCGTATGAGGAGCTGTCTTTGCGCAAGAAGCCCAATCAAACAGTGTCCTTTGACACCAAACTGTTTTAGCAGAATTGTATGCAAGTCTTGCAAATCCGGAGCATTAGGAGATAGCTTCAAAACAATTGCTTGATGCAACCCTTCCTCCCTTGCAAAATCTTCCCGTTCCACCATTGTAAATTGCAGAGTTGGGATTCCATCAACAACTTCAGTTTTCTTAATAATTGTCTTCATTAGATTTGTTGCGTCTTGTGTTTGATTCAAACGAACAGCATATGATTCTTGTTTGGTATCATTATGGGTACTGCTGTTAGGGTGTAAAGCAGAGTCGAAATGGAAAAATTCAGATCTGCCCAGGTGACCTTCTGGAGCAGCTCGTTTTGAATCTTGAACTGATTTTTGTCGGAGAGATAGCTCTTGATGTGGAGAACAAACCCCATGGCTTCGAATAGCAAAATCTGAACCAGAAGCGTGCTGAAAAATTCCAGCAGTTCCATTGCGAGTTCGAGCTACAGCAATCGCGTCACCATTTTGAAGATCTTCAGCAACTCGATTTGAAAGTGAGGATGAAACCAATTGAGGAAAGTGCGCAATAGCTATGGGATTCTTTTGAGATGGTCCGGTGGCTTTTGGCCGCCGGACGGCGGAGCAGCGGTCATGAGACCACCATTGCGTCACTGTAGCAGCTGCTCGCATTTAGAGAGCATTTTGGTATTAGTAGAAGTTAAATAAATATTATTTCGATATTATAATTTATAATGCTAGAATTTTTTATTTTTCATTTTAAATAAAAAAAATCTATAGATAAGTCCATAATATTGATTAAAAAGAGAAAAACTTATAATATTAAAAAAGAAAAAAAACATAAAATAAATGTTGATAATTTAGAGAGTAAAATAGGTATTTGCCAATCAAAAGTTTGATAAATTTGGGTGAGTGACTTTCTGAGAGCTGGTGACGTTGATGTTACAAACGAAAAATAAATTGACTTTGATAGATAATTTCGGAAAGTTAAGTGACCATATGAGTAATGGACTCTAGTATAATAATAAGAGCGCATATGAAGAAATGTGTCATGTTATTGGGTTGATGTAAACAACCGATTAGGCAAGTTTTTACTGTTATTTGACTGAGCCAGTATGAGGTAAGCAACTTTGTATGGGTAGGTTAGGTAGGGCTGCTTATCGAGCGGATCGGGCGGTTATTTACTCTTAACGGTTCGACTTATCAGTTATCGGCTTTTAAATGTATTAATCTGCTAGCCACCCGATAAGATATCGGGCGGGTTGGTATCAGTTTAGCTATTATCGGGCAGTTATCATGTGGTTATCGGTTTAGATTGTACTTTTTTAATTAGTAAATCGTGTAATAAACCGAAGTAAAAATATAAGACACGGAAAGATAACATTTCATATATGCACGAGTTCCATCAGCAACAACACATTTGAGACCTTTCTTCAATATATGAAACCCGTTCCAGTGAACAAGCTTGTTGGGTCAAAGTTAAAAGTCAAGTTGGGAGTAATAATTAAAAACTTGTTTGGACAACACCTCTGCCCAGATAACTAATTAACCCACTACTTAGAAGAAACAATATCCAAGAATATCAATTCATATTTATGGATAAAAATAAATCAATACAATTCACTTTACACTTTGTACAATTGTCCAGAGCAGTAATATACAACAACAACAACAACAACCCAGTATAATCCCACTAGTGGGGTCTGGGGAGGGTAGTGTGTACGCAGACCTTACCCCTACCCTGGGGTAGAGAGGCTGTTTCCAAATGACCCTCGGCATCCTTCCCTCCAAGAACTCCCCACCTTGCTCTTGGGGTGACTCGAACTCACAACCTCTTGGTTGGAAGTGGAGGGCGCTTACCATTAGAGCAACCCACCTTGTCGTCCAGAGCAGTAATATGCATAAAAATAAATTATATATATATATATTCTTAACGGGTTAACGGATTATCCGTTAAAAAAATTGAATAATCCGCCCCCAAACCGATAAGTCATTAATAAAAAAAATTTAATCCGTTCTACGTCCGTTAAATCGTTAATCCGATACCAATAAGCTATTAAGCTTCGATTTCGGTTCGGTTTTCGGTTTCGGTTCTGTTTTGAACCCCGCTAAGGTCAGGCACAATAATCCCTTCTCCCACTTGTTTGAGTTTAGCCAATGCAAGCAAGATTGCAAAAGATTGTTCTCTCCGTACACAATAAATGTGCCTGTCAATGCCCGTCCACTTTCTTAAGGTCTAAGCTGATTTCATCAGGTGAAGAGTTGGCCCAAAGTGTTTGGTCCAGGCCAACATATACTAATATTTTGTGTTAAATACTTTGCTCCCCTACAACTTCTAGCCGCTTGAACAATCAAATAGTGAAGAGTTGTACTCTTATTTAAAGTTTTAAACACCAAATTTCTTGCAGTTTCAAGAGATGTTTCATAATTGTTTTTAGAATATTCACAAAGAAAATTTCCTATAGAGAGACTTTAACAACTTTTTATTCCGAACAATTATCTGTATTTGTCATATTGATATTTAATCTCCATTTTTAGAGCCTGATTGGCCATGAAAAACAATTTCACATTTTTTCGAAATCAGTGTTTGGCCATAAAATTTTCAATTTTTACTTGAAAATGAATTTTGAAATTTTTCAAAAATTTGAAAAACTCTAAAAAACTGTTTTTCAAAATTTTCACTGAGATCACTCACAACAAATCAAAAACAACCCAAAATTATATTCGTGTCCAAATACAACTCTAATTTTCAAATATCATTTTTACTTAAAAACGTTTTTCATTTTTTTCTAGAATTTTACAATTCTTACGTCCAAATGCCCACTTAGATCCTTTACCTTTGAATAGAATAGAGTCTCCATTTACTTTTGTAGCCGTGTCCAAATTAAGTACAATAATAATAAACTCAGTAAAATCTCATAAGTGAGGTTTGGAGAGGGTAGTGTATACGCATACTTTATCCCCATCTTGGGGAGGTAGAGAGATTGTTTCTGAAAGACCTTTGACTCGAGAGGATGAATAGAAACAATCAAATATCAACAACAAAAATAAGAAAAATGATAACAACAATGTAAGAACCAGAAAAATAGATGGAAGGAATCAACAACAATTGCAATAGCGACAAGCTGTCCAAATTAAGTGAAACACATATATTAAGATGAAAGAATTAATTGAAGAAAGCTGGCCAATATAGTTCTACCAGATTCAATTCTTATTAATCTGGAGCCTTATGCATCAGTTGGCAGATTGCAACTTTAATTTGAAACCATTTTTCTACTTAAGCAGCAAGCCTCTTATTGGTCTATATATATATAAACTTTGTCATTCAAATCCCTTTAATTTGGAAGCTTCATTCTATTAAGGAAATTAAGGGGCTATATTTGACAGAAAAACAACTTCTGGTGGAAAGCATGAAAATGGTAAAAAAAAACTATTCACTAGTGATCAAACTTTTGCTTCAATATCATCAATTAAATTTTAGTAGCACAAAAAATACTTAGCATTTAAGAATTCATACTGTTACAACGTCAGAGCCAGTAAGCTCCATCTTTTACTAGCAATGATAGTATAATTGCTTTTACAGTGGAGAAACACTTGTTATTTGCAACAAATGCACTCTTAAGCAGCATATATCTGCTTATTTAGTGGAAATTCAGGTATTACAAATCACTAAAACTAGTAAATACTTAAATAAACAAGACAAATCCTCTTGCCTCTCACCCCCCAAAACCTCCACAAAATCAATACAAATAGCATACAGATTATGGATATGTAGAGCTTCGCATGAGACTATAGTCAGTTGAACATTTGGAAAAATTAACATCAGCTTTGGAATCTTTCTTGTTCTTCTTCTTCTTGAAATGCTTAGAAACTGCTTTCAGTACCTTAACACACCCCTGCACATAACAACATAACCTAGTTAACGGCTAGAAAATTAGGGCAGCTCGGTGTACTAAGCTTCTGTTATGCGCGGGATCCGGGGAAGAGCCGGACCACAAGGGTCTATTGTATGCGGCCTTACCCTGCATTTCTATAAAATACTATTTTCATAACTCGAACCAGTGAACTCCTTAGACATATGATAGCAATTTTACCAGTTACGTCAAGTTCCTTCTCGACGGCTAGAAAATTAACAAAAAAAAAGTTAAGAAAAAGAAAAACTAAGCAAAATCAGCAGCCAAGGGCTTAGATTCGTATTAGTACCTTTCTTGGAGTTGGAGAAGTGAAATCAAAAGCCTTCTTCTTTCTCTTCTTCAACTTCTGATATTCTTTCATATTCTCAGACACAGCAGTGGAGAACTTCCTCTTGATTTTTGCAGTCACTTTCTTGAAATTGGCTGCGCCGATACAGCCTGCTGAGACATCCTCGTACGACAGCTTTCGCGACAGACCCGAGCTCATTCTACGCTGTGCAGACAACGGTCGAGGTACTAGAGGAGACCAAATGGAACTCTGGGTATAGTCGAAATCGAATGCGGAGTTGTCTGGAAATTTGCAGAGCAAATCTTTGGACATGGAACACTGCAAATGCTCAATTACCATCACCAACGGATCTCCATAGGTGCTCATAATTCTGAAATTTTGGTTTGTCTGAAATTGAAAGTTTAAAGGTTGCTATGGAGATTGCTTAGCTTATGTGGAAAGAGAGGAACAAATAAAGCAGAGAAAGTAGCCGTTACAACATTCGAAGATAAAGATTCGACGTGACTCCACGTGTCCAGACCATATTGATATTCAGATTTCAGATGTAAGTAAATTGGTTTTTATTAAATATAAATATCTTAAAAGTTTTAGAAATTAAACGCGCAGTCCGATGTACTAAGCTCCCGCTATGCGTAGGGTGGGGGAAAAGGCCGGACCAAAAAGGTCTATTCTACACAATTTTGCTCTAAATTTCTGTCACAGACTGCTTTCACGGCTCGAATCCGTGACCTCCTGGGTTAATGTTTTGATGTGACTGAATAATTTTGATGTTAATGTTTGAATTAAGAAATTATGTAAATTAAGTGTAAAATTGATATTGAAAATAAAGCTTTTACGTAAAAACATAATTTATTACTGTGAGCCAAAGTCGGACTTCCCGGTGAATAAAACATTGGAAACCTGTATATTTTCATTTTACTCTTCAAAAAAAGAAAGGTTTTTCAACTGACATTGGAAAAAGAAAGATGTGGAAAAGATGATGCTATTTTGAACAATTGCAGAGAAAGCAATTTCTTTTGGCTATGGAAACTAATCGTGAAGGTGCGAGTTGATAAAAATGACATTACATAATTGGAAAACTTTTAAGTAAACAGTGTTAGTATCCTAAAAATTGTTTGATCCAAAATTTAGATCTAGATTTACACAATTAAATTTTCTAATACAATAGAGCTAATCTTAGCCAATATTAATATCTAAAAGATTGTTTAATTAATTTTACAACAAGATATCACGAGTACTACAAAGAGCTTAGATGTTAGTATAATGACATAGAAAGTGTAAATTTTCAAATTAGTTCACATGACTAAATTAGTTCTGTCACGACCCAAAATTCACACCTGTTGTGATGGCGCCTATCTCAATACTAGGCAAGCAGACAACATCAATAACCCACATTTCTCTTTTAAATACTGAAAATATAATAATTAAGTTTAAGAGAAAATTTTCACAAATACTAGATATAAATACACTCCCAAAATCCGGTGTCACTGAGTACATGAGCATCTAAAGGATAACAAAGTTTGACTGCTAAAAATACTGTCTAAAAATTTAGAACAGTAAAAAACTGAAAGGGAAGAGAGTCAAGGTCTACGGACGTCAAACAGCTACCTCGATAATCTCCAACAGATAAAACTTCGAGAACTAACAGTCGTCGTATCCGAAAGCACCTGGATCTGCACACGAGGTGCAGGGTGTCGTATGAGTACAACCAACTCAGCAAGTAACAATACTAAATAAAACTTAAAGTAATGACGAGCTTCACAGATGAGCCCAATTACAGTAATTTCCAACATAACAAAGTAGTCATGCTTTCAAGTTCAACATTTAAAGTCAAAATAGTAATTTCATGTCATGTTCAAGTGAAACATAAGATAATATCTCTCATAAATATTCAAACAGTGATATATGACAGCTGAAGTGCAACAATAATGAAATCAAATGTATCCTCTCAGGACCACGGCCACTCAGCCCTTCCACTAGCTCAGCACTCGCACTGGGATGTGTACAGACTCCGGAGGGGCTCCTACATCCCAAGCGCTATAATCCGCACGGACAACTCACGTGCTATACTATAATATCTGGATCCGCACGGACAATTCACGTACTGCACGGATAACTCACGTGTTATAGTATAATATATGGACCCGTACAGACAACTCACGTGTTGCACGGACAACTAACGTGCTATAGTCTAATATCTCTATAACGACTCGACCGGTCATTTTGAGCATTTGCACTTCGCTCGGTAGTTTACGAGCGTGAGTAGCCCCGTATGATATATTTTGACTTATGTGAATCGTCGGTTTTGATTTTTCGGGTTATTCGGGATCTAATTGGAAGAATGGATTACATTGTAGAAGCTTTAAATTGGGAGAATTGACTAAGTTTAACTTTTTAGTATTTGACCTCGGATTGAAACTTTGATAGTTCTGTTAGCTCCGTTGGGTGATTTTGGACTTAGGAGCGCGTCCGGATTGTGATTTGGAGGTCCGTGGTTGAATTTGGCTCGAAATGGCAAAAGTTAAAATTTTGGAAAGGTTAACTGGGAGTGAACTTTTTGATATCGGGGTCGCATTCCGATTCCGAAAGTTGGAGTAGGTCTGTAATGTCGAATGTGACTTGTGTGCAAAATTTAAGGTCAATCGGACGTGATTTGATAGGCTTCGGCATCGGTCGTGGAAGTTTGAAGTTTCAAAGTTCATAGATTTCGATTTGAGGTGTGATTCGTCATTTTGATGTTGTTATATGTGTTTTGAGGCCTCGAGTATGTCCGTATCGTGTTATGGAACTTGTTGGTATAATCGGACGGGGTTCCGAGAGGCTTGGGTGAGTTTCGGACAAGGTTCAGATCATTTCATTGCATTTTGGATATTTTCTAAGATTTTTGGTTCTGGTGTTTCCGCATCTGCGGAAGAGTGGGCGCAGATGCGAGTTCGAAGATCCAGATAATTGGCCGCAGAAGCGGGTAAGGTCATGAAGGACAAGGATTGCAGGTGCGAAGAATTTTCCGCACGTGCGGATAAGTAGACGCAGGTACGGGGGCAACTAGGAGAGATTGACTCCGCAGAAGCGAAGCCAGGGCCGTACGGAACCTGGAGTGCAGGTGCGGGCCCTAGAGGTGTAAGTGACTTCCACAGAAGCGGCATTTTCACCGCAGATGCGGCGTCGCAAGTATGACTTTAGGCCCGCAGATGTGAAAAGTCAGGGCAGAAAGTTTATAAGCAATGGCTCGCGATTGTAGTCTTATTTCAACATTTTGGACTCTGACTTAGGCGATTATGGAGAAGATTTTCGAGGTGATTATTGAGGTAAGCTTCTTGTACTCATTTTGGATCATAAAACTTGTTTCCCCAGTGATTTCCCCACCTAATTAGTGAGATTTTGAAGTGAAATTTGGGGGTTTAGGGATTGAAATGTGAGAGTGGATTTTGGGGAATTGGATGACCAAATGGTGTCAGATTTTGATAAATTTGGTATGGTTAGACTCGTGAGTGTATGGGCTTTCGGGTTTTGTAAAATTTGTCGGGTTCTGATATGCGGGCCCGGGTTGGGTTTTTGGCCCATTTTGGTCTTTTGATTCAAGATTTGATCTTTTTCGATCGGGATTTGGTTCCTTTAGCATTGTTTGATGCATTTGAGTTATTTTTGGTTAGTTTCGAGCCGTTCGGAGGTCGAAACGCGC
>AWOL01S0002174.1:56712-68988 GCA_000715115.1 Nicotiana otophora
GCTTAGAAATTAGCTATAGTTCTTGTAGAAGGAGAGGGAGCTCCATGACTTGTTGGTCTGATGAATGGTTATGAGTTTTCGCGTGTTTCTTTCATCATCGGTAGTGTACGAAGGTTTTAGGACGAGGTTTGGTTTGACATGAGGTTTATTATCGGAATTGGGTTGTTTGAGCAGCTACTGTGATTAGAAATCATTGTTTCGAGTATCTGTGTTATGTGATATATCATGCGATTATATCTTGGGTTATGGTTGCAGCTTGGTACAGCTTATTCAGACTTATACAAGGTGTAGGTTACGAGATTCTGATCTTATAGAAATTGTGGGTGTTGGAAATTGGATTCTAAGGTTTATGGGCTAGGTTGAATTAAGAAACTACAGTTATGTTATGTTGTCGGGCCTATATGGGATAGTGTGATGTGAGATCACCCCCGGGTATGTGCATGGCAAGGTTACACGGCGATTTGATGGCTTTGAGAACAACCTTGGACACGTTCGAGGACGAACATATGTTTAAGTGGGGGAGGATGTAACGACCCGACCGGCCGTTTTGAGCATTTTCACTTCGCTCGGTAGTTTACGGGCATGAGTAGCCCCGTATGATATATTTTGACTTGTGTGAATCGTCGGTTTTGATTTTTCAGGTTATTCGGAATCGAATTGGAAGAATGGATTTCATTGTTGAAGCTTTAAATTGGGAGAGTTGACAAAGTTTTACTTTTTAGCATTTGACCTCGGATTGGAATTTTGATGGTTCCATTAGCTCCGTTGGGTGATTTTGGACTTAGGATCGCGTCCGGATTTTGATTTGGAGGTCCGTGGTTGAATTTGGCTCGAAATGGCGAAAGTTAAAATTTTGGAAAGGTTGACCGGGAGTGAACTTTTTGATATCGGGGTAGAATTTCGATTCCGGAAGTTGGAGTAGGTCCGTAATGTCGAATGTGACTTGTGTGCAAAATTTGAGGTCAATCGGACGTGATTCGATAGGCTTCGGCATCGGTCGTGGAAGTTTGAAGTTTCAAAGTTCATAGATTTCGATTTGAGGTGTGATTTGTCATTTTGATGTTGTTATGTGTGTTTTGAGGCCTCGAGTATGTCCGTATCGTATTATGGAACTTGTTGGTATATTCAGACGGAGTTCCGAGAGGCTCAGGTGAGTTTCGGACGAGGTTCGGATCATTTTATTATATTTTGGATTTTTGCTAAGATTTCTCGATGTGGTGTTTTCACATCTGCGGAAGAGTGGGCGCAGATGCGAGTCCGAATATGCGGACAATTGGCCGCAGAAGAGGGCAAGGCCATGAAGGACAAGGATCGTAGGTACGAAGAATTTCCCGCACCCGCAGTAGCGTAGATGCGGGCAAGTGGACGCAGGTGCGGGGGCGGCCAAGAGAGATTGACTCCGCAGAAGCTAGGTGCAAATGCGCGTTCGTAGGTGCGGAACCTGGAGCGCAGGTGCGAGCCCTGGAGGTGCAAGTGACTTCCGCAGAAACGGCATTTTCACCGCAGATGCGGCATCACAAGTGCGACTATAGGCCCGCAGATGCGAAAAGCCTGTGCAGAAAGCTTATAAGCAAGGGTTCGCGATTTTAGTCTTATTTCAACATTTTGTACTCGGACTTAGGCGATTATGGAGAAGATTTTCGAGGTGATTATTGAGGTAAGCTTCTTGTACTCGTTTAGGATCATAAAACTTGTTTCCCCACTGATTTCCCCACCTAATTACTGAGATTTTGAAGTGAAATTTGGGGGTTTAGGGCTTGAGAATTGGATAGTGGATTTTGGGGATTTGGATGACCAAATGGTGTCAGATTTTGATAAATTTAGTATGGTTAGACTCGTGAGTGTATGGGCTTTCGGGTTTTGTAAATTTTGTCGGGTTCCGAGGTGCTGGCCCAGGTTGGATTTTTGGCCGATTTTGGGCTTTTGATTCAAGATTTCATCTTTTTCGATCGGGATTTGGTTCCTTTAGCATTGTTTGATGCATTTGAGTTATTTTTGGTTAGTTTCGAACCGTTTGGATGTCGGAACGCGTGGGATGGCATCTTTGGAGCATCGTTTGGCTTGCTCGGCATTGGTATCGGCTTGTTCGAGGTAAGTAACTCTTATAATCTTGGAGCTGAGGGTATGAAACCCTGAAATACGTCTTATGTGATTTGTGTTGAGGTGACGCACATGCTAGGTGACGGGCGTGTGGGCGTGTACCATGTGAATTTGGACTCTGTTATTTTCATGACACTGTATAGTGGCCCTATTTTGTTGATATCTGTGTTTTCACCATGTGATAAAGTAATTGAGTTGTCAATCATGCTAGATATCATGTTTAGGCTTTATGCCGATACTGTTGGGACCCATTGTGATCATTTCTTGCTGTCATTTCACTGATTTCATTGATATTTCGTACTCAGTCATATTCATGAATTCATATCATATCTCAGTCTCAGTTGTTATTTAGTGATACATCATATCATTATTGTCGGGCTAGTTTCATGACATTGTGAACCCGTGAGTGGGACTGGAGAGATTGATGACCGAGTGAGGCCGAGAGCCTGATTATGAGTGACAGTTATGGGATCGGGCTACACGCCGCAGCATGCTATATTGATTTATGCCTGGATCTGGCTTATGATAGCTCTTGGGTTGTAGGAGCCCCTCCGGAGTCTGTACACACCCCCAGTGAGCGCGATTGATTATATTGAGGGATGGATATTCTCTGGACATGGATCTTGTCCGAAGCATTTATATACCTGGAGATGGATCTTCTCTATGGGGCCGGATTGGCCTTCCTCGGTACTGAGTGACTGATGGTCAGTGATGTATATATTCCGGGATGGATCTTTCCTAGGCCATATTGGCCATATACAGTACCGAGTGGGTGAGCATGATTAGTGAAAAGTGTGAGACAGTAAGATTGAGTACTCTGAGAGTGTGAGTACATGATTCATCTCTGAGATACATGGCATTGGCATGCATACATGACATACAGGCATAGAGATGCATTTTCTCTCATGTTGTACGGTATCACGTCATCTATGACTTTTTACACACATTGATATGTGGGCATAGAGAGGTATTTCACACTTGTCATCTGAAAAGAAAATGAAACATCTTATTTATTATTGAAAGGATTTTGGGAAAAATTATTGTTTTCAAACTTATTCATATTTTTGGCAACTTCGGTAAATGATTTGGGTTTTCACTGATGTACTTGAAAGGCAGAACCATTTTCAGAAACCATGATTTTGTTGAGTATTTTTATCTCTGATTTACTTATTGTATTATTTGATTTAAGTTGTTATGGACTGTTATTGGCTATTGGTGTGTACCCATCCTTGGTACAAGCTCGTCACTACTTTCAACCTAAGGTTAGGTTCGTTACTTATTCAGTACATGGGGTCAGTTGTACTCATACTACACTTCTGCACCTTGCGTGCAGATGTTGGTTGTTGATGTTGTTGTGTTCGATGGGAGCTGGAATGAAGATATACCTGCGTCCCGGCTGTAGCTGCCTCTTGTTCGTGGTAGCTTTAGATCTGTGAAATTATGTACTATTTAAACAGACTATGTATTTATTTTATTTCCGTTTTGTAAACTCTATTCTTAGAAGCTCGTAATTTATACTACCAGTTCTTGCGGAATGTATTAGATTCAGATATTTCTTTACTTAATGCTTTATTAATTATTATTGGAATTGGTTAGTGGTTAATTGGCTTACCTAGCTGGTTGGGTTAGGTACCATCACGACTAGTCGAATTTTGGGTTGTGACAATCTCACAATTAGACCCTCGGCCTCACTGAGTCATAAATCTCTCCAGTCTCTCGGGCTCTCAATAATCATGAAATCAGCCCAACAACAATGATATGATGCATCAATAATGAACAATAGAGACTGAGGTGAAATAAACAAGTAAACTTTGACTAAGTATAAAACAATAATTAACAGAACGTTCAACATGTACACGACTCTGTGGGTCCCTACAGTGCCAACACATAATCGAAACATGATTTGTGATTCAATTTCTCTACTACATGGAGAATGTACAGATCACAATAGATTATTCAACTACACAGTTCTATGGAATTTGATCAAGCCACAATCCCTACGATGCACGCCCACACTCCTGTCACCTAGCATGTGTGTCCCCTCAAAAAAGATCACATAACACATAATCTGGGATTTCATACCCTCAGGACCCAATTTAGAACTGTTACTTACCTCAATCCAAGCAATTCTTTATTCCAATAAGCCTTTGTCTCGCAAATCGGCCTCTGAATGCCTCGAATCTAGTCACAAGTAATTCGATTCAGTTAATTCAAATTATAGGAATTAATTCCATATGAAAATACTAATTTTCCAACAAAAATCCAAAATTGCACTCAAAAATCGCCGGTGGGGCCCACATCCCGGAACCCCACAAAAATTATAAACTATGAACGCCCATCCAACCATGAGTCCAAACATACAAATTTCACCAAATTCCGACATCAACTCGACCCTCAAATCTTCAATTCAAGTCTTTGGAGATTTCTACCATTTTCAACCCAATCTTTAACCATTTGAACTTAACAATCTTTCCATTAACCTTATTGGTACGTATATGTATAAATAATACTCTTACACCCAAGAATCATACTCTCAATCACCCATCTTTACCAAAAATTAAAATTGAAGACTAGGGTTATAAATTCTTACCTCTTTGAAGCCCTAGCAAGATCCTTGTGAAATCTTCAAACCTTGAACAAGAATTGATGGACAAATGGCTAGGTCTTCACTTTCTCTCTCTAAGATGCTCTCACCTCTCTCTAAAATATGAGATTAAACCCTTCAAAATGACCCATAATGGGTCGCAAAAAGGCCCTCCAGAACTGGGCATCACTGCTTTAGTCTGCGGTCATTATGCGGCCTGCATACATGTTCTGCGGTCGCATAATGCGCCGCAAACCTGATCTCCAAACTTGGCCTAACCTGCTTCACTCTGCGGCCATTATGCGGTCCGCAGAGTGATTCTGCGGTCGAATAGTGGGCCGCAGAAATGTATTTATTTATTTTTTATCCAAAATTTTCCTTTACTCACCAGCGCAATGTTCAACCCATTTCTAAAATTCTCAAATACGTAAGCCTAGTTCAGCACCACGAAACCTTAATTTCCTTAGCAAAAATTTTCCGGGGTCGTTACACATAAGTCAACATCCAGTCAACCTTTTTAACTTAAGTTCTAAACCTTGGAACTAAGTATTCCAAATCATTCCAAAACCTCACCGGGCCCGAACCAATTACCCCAGCAAGTCAAATAACAACCATAAATCACAAATTTGAGCAGTAATTGGGGAGACGGGGTTGTAATACTCGAAACGACCGGCCGAATCATTACAGTATTTTATTTTTTGCCTAATGGCTAATATATAAATAAAATCCCAAAAATGGATCCAATGCTTACAAGATGTCCAAAATAAAGTAGAAGTTGCATGAAGCTACTAGCTATTAAAAAAGATAGAAAAGCTAAAATCTAATGAACTAAATATTACAACATGATAAGTTGAATTCTTCCTTCTCCTATTAGTGTATGTGAATCCAATTGGCATTGGCAAATACCAAGCAGCACCTATCAAGCTCTCACCAGGCGCTAGGGTATATTGTCCATAGGCTAAAATGAATTCCAAACATCTCCACCGCAGAGTTGAAGTCAGCATCGTCCTCCAAGTGTCGCTACTATATGATCTCCATATGCAGTGGACTGATTTTGTTCAAGTATTAATCATGTGCTTACTCATCAAGATTAATGTGTAGAAGAGGAGCCCGGCTTTAGGCAGGCTTTGCAAGGCAAAAGCCAGGCTTGAGCTGGCTTTAGGTAGGCTTTACAAGGCAAAGGCCAGGCATGCGCTGGCTTTAGCCAGGCTTTGCAAGGCAAAATCCAGGCATGAGCTGGCTTTAGGCAGGCTTCGCAGGCCAAAGGCCAGGCGTGAGCTGGCTTTAGGCAGGCTTTACAAGGCAAAAGCCAGGCATGAGCTGGCTTTAGCCAGGCTTTATAAGGCAAAAGCCACGCATGAGCTGGCTTTAGGCTGGCTTTACAAGGCAAAAGCCATGAATGATCTGGCTTTAAGAAGACTTTGCAAGGCAAAGGCTAGCCTGTTCCTTTTTGTGATCTTGTAAGCTCAGATCCTTCCCTACTAGAACCTTTAATGTAGACATCATTCAAAACATTGCTAAACCATCCTCATATTAAGCTTGAAAGCATGCTAATACCACTGAAAAATGATTCAACAATCTCCAAAAGTACCATATGATGGGTTCAACATCTTCCTTAGCATTTGGACATATCAGTTTGTTCAGAGTCCAATCGTCTGAAGCCATCAGTCTGGGGTTCTTCTCTTTGCTATCCTAATCCTAAGGTGAGGTGATTGAGATTTGTCTAGATTGATCAACCTCCTCCCTGCACTAGGCAGTTCAGAGAATGAATGAAACTCAGATGTACCTGCAAAAGAGAACACAATGTTAGCTATAAAATCTGCCACTGAGTTGCCTTCTCTGAACACATGCTGAAAGATCACAGTGAAGTTGTCCTTCATCTCTATAATTTTCTTCACATACTGTGCAATTACCCAAGGAGGATCCCATTCCCCTTCTATCGCCTTCTTTATCACCAATGAATCAATCTCCAGTATGAGAGGATGAAAAGCATGCTCCACACAATATTCCAACCCTTGAAGAATAGCCTTAGCTTCAGCCACCACATTAGTTGTAACTCCCAGGTCTACTTCCCTAGCATACACCACATCACCTTCATCATCCCTCACACAAAAGCCTAGGGAGCTAGGTCCAGGATTGCCCTTTGAAGCTCCATCAGTATTACATTTGTACCAACCATGACAAGGAAGCTGCCATGTTACTCTTGTAGTGATCAATATAGGTTTATATCCTTCAAAGTATTGAATCATGTCTGGCCATAACAATGGAATATTAGGGATCCAAGCATACCTCACCCTTCCCAGTTGATGCAATGTCCTATTTATCTCATGAATCACCCTATTTGTGGACATTGAACCACCATGTTTACATGTATTTCTTCTCTTCCACAGCTCCCAAGTGATGGTAGCTGGTACTGCTTGAAATAGTGGCTTTAATATAGGACAACACTGAGCATACCACAAATGCCTTATAATCTGCTTCAATTGAATCAATTGCACAGAAANCCTAAAAAGTATGAGTCACACGTAAGCCTAGTTCGGCACCACGAAACCTTAATTTTCTTAGCAAATATTTTTCGGGGTCATTACACATAAGTCAACATCCGGTCAACCTTTTTAACTTAAGTTCTACCCGAACCAATTATCCCGACAAGTCAAATAACAACCGTAAAGTATAATTTGAACAGTAAATAAGAAGACGGGGCTGTAATACTCGAAACGACCGGCCGGATCGTTACAAGTTCACGTGACTATGTTATACTTTATTTAGAATGTTGGTAGGAAAGTGTTCATATTAGGCACTTGGGCGCTTAATTTTGTCAGATGAGTGCAGTGTTTATCGGAAGTTGAAAAGACACTCGTTCAGGAATCTAGTTGGTGGATATCTTACTATAAATACTTCCCTGGTACACTCATTTATAGGATATTTAGTAAATTTGTCCGCGTTTCGCGCGGTCATTAAAAAAATAACGAATTTACGGTTTGATCCTGTTATACATTTAATCGAGATATAAGAAATAAAATTTTCATGTATATGCATACAAATATAACTATTTTCTCCAATTAACTCCAAGTCTCCATATAACCATTAACCTAAATTAATTTCGTTTAAATACTAAAAGTAGGAAATGATTATTACTCCTATTTGATAGTTATCATGCACTTTTCACTAATTCCCAAACCCGATATGTGAAGTTATAGTAAGATTATGGGTTGATAGACATTAAATAATTAGGCTTAAAACAGTATTGATCAAAATTTAGACATTATTCAGAATAAAATAGGGTCAAATTGATGTTATTCTTCTTTCAACGTTTCAAAAGAACTTATTGAATATGAAATTAATCACATAATAGCTGTCTTTATAACGTATCAAAAACAAATATCAAAATTTACGAACTCAGAGTATGTGCAGTAATGGGGAGTGGGAAGTCAAAAAGAGCAACATTTAGAGTATCCAATACCGATGCCTACCTAAGGACAAATGAAGCTGATAAACAAAAAAATTGGGCAAAAGAATCAAAACTAATTTCGTTAAAATATTTAATATACAATAATGATTATCATCTAATTTACACTTTGTCTAAAAAGGTAAAAGAAAAAAAAAGAGAAGTTTTATGCTAAAAAGGTGTATAGTGGTAATACATTCCTCCTCGCACAAATTATATTGCTTTCAAGTTCCATGACCTCCTCCCTCCCAACTGTTCAAGAAAATACTATTAACTCTCAATAAATTTTTCTTTTTCTTTTCTTTTGTAAATCATTATCATTTCTTATTACAAGTAAGCTTCATGTGAACTCAAACCATATAATAATTCAACATAGAGAAGAAAAACACCTAACATTGAATTTAAAAAATACTATCAAATAGATGTCGGGTTAAGCTTGCTATCTCATTTTGAAGCTTGCAAACCTTCCCAATTACAATAGTGTCTTCCAAATTTATTTAGAAACTGGCCACACACTCCCTAATAGTGGAATACAAAAAGGTACCAGAAAGAGTAACAATATGGTAAACATTTCGATCAATTTAATTTGGGATATATAAAGGTACAGAAGTTCCAAAGATTGACTTTTGGGCTTCTTAAGGTTAAATGAAAAATAAAAATAAAAACATATGAAAAATACTATACAAAGAGATATTTTTAGTAAAAGGAAGAAGATTGAACGGAGGATTTCATGTATTGGGGTTGTACTTTGTAGCACAAGCATCAGAAGACATTTTCTTCACCATCGGTCTCTTACCTAGTTTGCTTGCACTGCAAAAATTTGTTATACTGTTGGCTGTGTCATCTTCGTCCATCATTTCTTTGCTGTGTACTGTGCAAAGAGCAAAACGAAATGTCTGGATTTTAAGAAACGCAAAAGAAATGGAAAGATAGGAGGAATGGAGGATGAACCCTTTTTTTCAAATAAGGTCCCGTCTTTCAATATATTTTGCTCGAATATCTCCTTTAATTCAGTAATGTCCAAGGATAAAAGAAATTTAGTAACGTAAGGCGACTTGTGAGTTATTTGGATGAAGCACCTTTTAAGAAGTGACTTTTGGTGTTTTAAGATAGCGCATAAATGAGAAAAATTTGGAGAAATGTCAAAACTTTGAGAAAAAAGATAAATATGATTCTTGAATAAAGAGATATGCCGCGTCACTCTTTCTTTCCCCTCCTTTATATATATATATATATATACATAGATGACTTTATTTATACTTTTTTGTAGGTGGAGTAGATGAAGAAATGGAGGACCGAGGCAGTGAAGATCTAGACGTTACTTGAGAGAATTTTGAATTGATGTAGATGCATGTGGTTTCTAGGAATGTTTGTTATCAACATTTTAAAACTTTTAACTCTTGAAATGTCAAATATATGTACTTGGTGACATTTCATCACTTCTATGGATCTTATTAGCTTGTTGGACAATTTGGATTATGAATAGTTTCATTTTGTTATTAATATAAATTTTAGTATTTTATAGTTTATCGTATATATATGTAAATATTTATTTACAACAAGGGCAATAATTTCAATTCAATTAAACTATTAGAATAGCTAACATAACTGTTGCCATAGGACCTGCAAACCGTTCCAAAGTAATCTATAAACCGTTGCAATATCTTAAAGAACTCGTTGCCATATCTATAATAGCCGTAACAGTTTAATAGATTTAGTAACGGTTATTAACCGTTGCATTAAACGTTATGGTAACGGAATTCATTCGTTGTAGTTGATAAGAATAATCGTTCCAACGGAAAGAGGGAAAACCGTTGCGATAGACTATACTATAGCAACGATTATCTGAACCGTTCCAAGAACCGTTCCTCAAGCTCTATTGGCACGCGAGCTCGTGGAACAGGCGCTAAACCGTTACAATACCTCTATGGCAACGATTAACCTATCTGTTGCAACGGATTTCCATGCGGAGCCATAGGTGAATTTTCAAGTAGTGGGGAAACAATAGAGCGATATTCAATGGCTCAAGAATAAAGAGAATAGCATTAATAATAGTAACTGATAAATAATGGCATTTATGTAAATAAATGCAAGTGAGTCAACCGAAAGGGATGACATTCTTTGATATTTCCTCTGACAATGATAAATGATTGATGAGCCTTTGAATATTCGGATTCTCCATGGATCGTGGGAGAAAAGTTAGATAAAGATGTGAAGAAAAGTCTATTTTATATGTGTATAATAAAGCAAGAATCTTCGAAGAATGTCAATGGTGTTATTTTTTATAATGAGTGTCCATTCCTCCACTAGAGTATAATCTTGAAAATAATGAATGTGGTTCATACTTAGCTAATTAATAGAAGAACAAACTCATAAAAAATTATAGAAAAACGGCTCCACAAGAGTAGAACTATGTATTGACTTGTATTCACATTGATTGCATTAGTATTTCACCCCTTCAATCAATGGTATTTATATTTTTTTAGTGAACTTGAAAATGCTAGGTTATATGTCACAAGAATTCATAGGTCTAAGAATATGGAACAATATTTTTAATATATGAGGAATATCACAATTATGACAACATGGAATGGTAAATCTAAAATTTCACCGGTCATAGCAACAATAACAAAAGTTATATCTATTTTTAATAGTATTGGGAGATTAAAATCAATTTTTAACCATACTATTTTACGCCAACATAATAATATAGGTTACTTGTTAAAAGTTTCATTGAATAAGTAATAGTTACCTTAAAAAATAAATTAATAGTATCTTTATTAAAAGATAAAACAATGGAAACTCCTTCTACTTAAATAAACTCATCACGATTCGAAATATATCTTGTTATGTGCGAGTCTCTTCGCTGGAAAATAAAAGTCTCTTCGATTCAAACTTCAGTACTAATATTTTCTGTCGAGCTTTAGCGTGGGCATATTTTCCAGGTCCATCGACAAACACTTAACATGATACTAATTAATAGAGGAATATTTCCAGACGTCTTACTTCTTAAGTGCATATAGCAAGATCAATAACAACCCCATGCAATGCTATATTCGTCTATCTCCAGTTAAAACTATACAAAACCCTTCTTTAATGCTTGAACTAACAAGTGTTCATCATATAGTGGTTGGAACAGATATGATTGTTCTGAACTTATTTATTTTGGTGGGATTTTCAAGTGCTGGAATTTTCTAGTGCCGAAATTTCTCCAAGTGCTGTAAACATTTTGACACTGAAATTAAACATTTCGAGTGCTGAAAATTGCATAATAATTTAATAATTATAAAATAACTATCACGACTTTTAATTAAAGATGCATCCCTTAGTAATGGATGACACCTTTTCTAATATTTGCTTAGTTTTAAAAAAAAATTAATTATTAATGTTATTAAATATAAAACTATATTACTAAAAGGGTATTTTAGTCTTTCAACTTTCTAGTTTAGAACTTCTCACTTTTAAATTAGTATAGATTAATGTTATTAAAAAGAGCACAAAAAGAAGAAAAAAAATTGCCCATTAAAAAAAGTCGTATCTTTTTTGCATATCAGCTGCTAAAAATATAGAGATTAGCAAGAAAGTGCTGTTCTTGTTCTTGTTTTTTGAGGTAATTTTCAGTTCTTGACTCTTGGTTACTGAGAAATTTGAAGGAGGTAGCAGAGGTCTATTTGCCAAAAGCTAAAATTTGAGTAACATTGAGATACAAATTATTTTTTTTTTTGTGTTGGTTTGATTCAGTTTCTTTTGAGTCGATTTGGCCTTTTTCTTGCACATCATATTTCATGAAAATATTCACATTTTCAGTCAATTCCAATTTATGTGCTATCGAAGCAACGAAATAAACAAATTTCGACAATTCCAGATTTTGTGACTTCATATTTCTAGGGTTTCGTTGGTTCTCGCAATTACTGTTGTACGAAAGGTTTTCTACTTATAAAACAGGTGATCGACCGCGACCAGTACCCTTTTTCTTCAGTTTGAGAAAATTTCTTTGGGGATCTCTAGTAAGAGCGGAGGAATCATAATTATTTTACTACAACTATCGGTCGCTGTTGAATTTTCTGCCATTGAAGAACTCGAAGAACACTAGCTGCGAATTTGAAGAACTTCACAGACTGATTCGAATCGATTTGAGCAGCTG
>AWOL01S0002174.1:71997-90735 GCA_000715115.1 Nicotiana otophora
TTGTTGTGACGGTACTAATATTGTCTCCCTTCCCTTTATCTCCCCCCTCCCTTTGCTTTGCATCTTTCTTCTGAATTTCATGGTATTGCTATTTATCTTATGAGTGTTGTTGTGATACTAATATTTATCTTATGAGCCGAGGGTCTTTCGAAAACAGCCTCTCTACTCCTTCGGGGTAGGGGTAAGGTCTGCGTACATACTACCCTCCCCAGACCCCATTAATGGGATTCTACTGGGTTGTTGTTGTTGTTGTTGTTGTTGTTGTTGTAATGTTAATAAATATAAAACTATATCACTAAAAGGGTATTTTAGTCTTTCAACTTTCTCATTTAGAGCTTCCCACTTTTAAATTAGTATAGATATAGATAATGACACATAGGCCACAAAACTCTAATAGTACATATCCGAGGAATATTCACTGAAATATTCTCTTTGAAGTCTTATTTCTAAAACTAGTTGTTACTATTCCGCTAAAGGGGGTACTCGTCCTCATCCTCGACCTTTGTTGAGTCCTCGATCTCGCCTTCGCCCTTTGTTGAAATCAACTCGGTGACACGTGGCGGCCTTCGAAGGCCTTCTTAATATCGATTAGGCTCTCATATGATTATGACAATTTTTAGCCCATACAAGAACCAAAGCTTCAAATTACTCCTTCCGTCCCATTTTAATCTTCACTCTAACTCAAAAGAATTGTCCCAAAATTATTATCACTTTAGGAATTCAAGACTAAATTTGTTAAATATTTCTAGTTGTATCCTTAATATTAAAGAAGTAGGCGTTCTTTTTAATATTGCTCAATTTCAAAGTGTATAGGTAAAATCGGTTCATATTAAATACTCGAATAATAAAGCGACACGTGGAACCAGAGACAAACGAAAAAGGAGGCAACTGGAAACCAATACCGGGGACGGTAGTTTCGGTTGGCACCGGGCATACCTCGAAGGGAATATTGTTGACGAGAACAAACGAATATTTTCACCCGATGACATGCAATGAAGAATATTCTTCAGTATTAAATACAAAATCCGTTATAGAGAATTCTGGCATTCATAGCATGTCGTTACACATTCATTAATGGTCTCCATAATTGTCATTTTAGAGAGGCTTGATCCTAGGACCTTATTCCCTAAGTGTAGCTATAAATAGTGACTTCAACAGCCATTGTAAAACACAAAATTTCTGGCAAACTTATGCTACACATTGTTCAATGCTCAATAATGCTTTATTTTCAGTCTATTGATTCTTATTGTTGTATTAGGAAGCCCTGCTCCCGGAGCCAAGCTGTTTGTTATTTTATCTCGATTTCAACGCTAAGTCTTGCATTTTATTTAATTTATTGATCATTTTGGGATCAAATCGATTCGTTTATCTATAAACCACGTTATAAATTCAATTGTACCATTTTACGGGTAAATACAAAGAGCATTTAATATGGATAATTTAGTAAACTATACCTTATAGTTATTGTTTTCTCAATGGACGTGAAAAGATATAAAGCGACCGCTAAAATGGGATGGAGATAGTAATATATTATATCCACAAAAAATAATGGTCTTGTACCTAGAGGTATTCCGAATAATACATCAAATGCAAGGTTTAGTATTCATATTCCGCTGACCCAAAAATTGGCATTGTTGTAATTTCAGATGGAAATTCTAAATGTGTTATTTAGTTAAGCTCATATATACACCATTATCCTAATGACCTTTCGAATTCCCTAAAATGTTGCCTGGATGAAACAAATTCAATGTCTCCTGAGCTCCATTAAAATTACTTTTACTCCGTCAAGAGGTTTAGGAAAACATTAGCAACTTGCTTCAAATGCCCTAGGATGATATAGAATATAGAGAAATGGAAACTATTTAGCTTCCACGTGGTCCACTACCATGATCCCTCACGAGTCTCCCCATTATTACGATCCTTTGAACTAAATTTCATGTGGCCATTACCACGATTGAGTTTTCGAGATTTTCCATTATGTGTCACCCACATCGTCAGATCATTTATGGCAACCAAAGCCGGCAACTAGTTTCTTCTGGTATGTGAGCTTGCAAAGAGAAGTAACCCGAGCCCCACGCTATTACTCTTCCATCATCATACTCGTTCCGCTGATCTTAGGCTCTGATACCAGTTGTTGGGCTAAACCAGTCCGAAAATATTCTTACATGGTATGATATTATCCGTTTTGGGCCAAGCTCACACGTTTTCCCTCCAAAAGGTCTCACACTATTACGAGATCCACGCACCTTATATGTAGGTTCCAATCTTTTTAGCTACTGATGTGGAATTTTATTCACGCATCAATAATTATGTTGAAGTTTGAGAGTGTAATCACAAGCCTCACTGTCCTTGAATACTTACTAAGCAAAAGAAACTTTCCAAAAGAACTAATTGTTTTTCCCTTTTTTCTTCTTTTTCTTAGTTTTCTGCCATCCCAAAAAAACATATATTCTGGCGAAGTCTTCATAGAAGGCTAGTCTCACATGACTCTCAGTTTACTGATCTCATTTGACCCCATTCTCTATTTTTTGCGAGCTCCGTGTATAAAGTTCTAGGACAAATTAGGGATATATAACTATAGGAATCGCATATTCATTGGTCAATATAATGATGAATTCAAGAAACAACATCAGAAATCCTCTTTCATTACACACAATTCTGATATGCTATCCTCATCCCCTTTGGTTAATGTGAGAAATATGCATGTTCCGCACAATTCAATTTACTAGTTTTAGGATACGCGCGTTGCGCGTGCACCTTATTTCAATAAATCTAAAATTATAAAGTTACATAAATATTAAAATTTGTGTTTGAGTTATAAAATTAAATCTAACAAAATATTAAATTATTATCGCAAAAGATATTATTCAATCGCTATAAATTTTATGAACTCTTTTTTGTTTTGGAGTGAGCTTTCTTTTTCTATCCAGGCACATAACCATGTGTATATATATATAATTTATTTTTATAGAAGTAGGAGGTTAAGATTGTAATGAAATTACTTATTATTAATGGATTCTAAATAGACTATGCTACTTAGCAAAAAATATGGAGCGTATGTTTAAAACAAATCCTAAACAATTTGTAGTCTTAGCTACCCTCTAAAGTTGGCTATTCGATAATTGATAAACTCTGGATATCGATGTGTTAAAGAGCGTGGATATATATACTCTCTCTCCTTTAGGCGCGTGAAAGTGAAGAATAATTAAAAATTCAACTTCCAAAAATGACATTTTTCAATCGTTAATTGTTATATAATCATATACAAAGTGTTACTTGTCAGAATATAATTATATATTTTTCCTTGCTTCATCATAATATACAACACATACTTAATTTTTCCTCAAGTATTTCTTCAAATCAAGGATCAAAAACAGTGTTGTGTTTTTCTTTTAAAAAATGCAATATCCCTTTTGTGTTTTTGATTATTGACTAATATGATTATGAATTTTGAGATATTCTTAGCACTAATGTCAGTAACAACTAGAGATTTAAAAGTCGTATATATTTACAAAGTAAAAGACACAAAGTTTTAGAACCTAAAATATCATTGAATATAGAAGGAGCACGGACTTATATTATCAATTTTAGTAACAAATAGTTCTTACTTATTCCATATGGACTTTATCGTTTTTTGTTTACTTGTTTATCATTATATTCAAACTCATTTCTCTCGTTTGAATTGACAATATAGTAATTTTATTTGAATTTATCATTAGAAGTAGAAGAAAACATACCTTGATATTTTGATTACTCCTTAATTCAAAATAAAATTGTCAAAATCGGTGTAACTTTGTTCGTTCATATACATTGATATTAGAACTTGATAAATAGGAATTTGAAATTAAATTTTCGAGTTTTCTTCTTTGAACATGAATTAAACTAAGGTGTTATAGTTATTTTATGCAATTTAAGTAAAAACAATAACTAATATGAATTAAAATATTATTCAATTTTGAATTCTCAATAAAATAAGTAATGACAATGATATTTCATATATAAGATGACGTGCGTGCTATCTATCATTATTAATTAAAGTGCTTATATTAAGTATAAAAAATGTATAAGTCACCTTAAACACTTTATCTACATATGAAAAATTATAATTTTTGTTACTCACATGGTCCAAAAAAGAAATGGACAAAGAATTAGAATTTGAAAACATGCACGAAGACAAAAACTTTGCAATTCATTACAATTCCTAACGTGTAAAAACTTGGAAACATGGAAGGGTTATATGTAAGGAAAATAGTTACATTAAATACGGAAAATTATCTAAGTAAAATCTAACTCATATCGGATTCCTAAATATTAGGAATTTTTACATAGTTCTAATAAGGAAAATATTAACTAATTTAAAGTTCTAAATATTAAAAAAATAATTAAATTATAATTATAATTTTATTCAATGTAAAATTTATTTTTAAAGGGTAAAAAAGACGAACGATATTTTATTAAGGATCTTCGTGATTTTAATATTGTATAGATTGATTAAGAGAGAATACCGTGTTTGTGTGAATGTGACTTTATTCTTGCACGACAAGAGAATGAATGTGACTTTATTTTTGCACGCAAAACGTGGATAGTTTCAAGAAAATTCGACGTTCAAAGCTACACAAGAATTTACGAGTATAACTAATTAAATCAAAAGTACCGTCCTCCATATAGCTTCTCCTTCTCCTTCTCCTTCTCCTTGTCCCTCGAAGCTTATTTATGCCACCACATTTCCCTTTGTCTCCTCCAACCCAACTGCAGAAAGTCCAAGCAATTATGCACCTAATCAAGTTTGAATTTATAAGAATGCATGATACTTGTGATGTATTTGAATGCATGATACTTGTGATGTATTTACTAAAAAGGTTGGAATTGATGATATTCATATATATCTTTCTTCTACTTTATTAAAGCTGTTTTTTAACGTATAGAAGAGGAGTCTTGGCATAATTGGTAAAGCTGCTGCCATGTGATCAGGAGGTCACGGGTTCGAGCCGTGAAAATACCATCTTACAAATATGCAGGGTAAAGGCTTGCATAATATGATAGACCCTTGTGATCCGGCCTTTCTCCGACCCCTGCACATAACGGGAGTTTAGTACATCGGGATGCCTTTTTGGTTATTTAAGGTATAGTGTAGTGTAAATGACACCTACACAACCTATCAGGTTAGCTAGGACAATTGCTGTTTCATGATCAACACCTAATAGTTGAAGACAACACATCAAGATTAGAGAGTGTACCGCAGTGCACTGTCTGTCCCAGACCAGATTTAGAGATGTGATATTTGACAGTCATCTTCACTAGAAATGAATCATAAATTAAACGACTTTATAAGATATTGTAGTAGTTTTTTGTTTGAGAAGAGAGAGGTTGGAGGACCTTAAAACATACACCGTTCTCTTTCACAAAAAGAAGATGAATATAAAGAGCGTCATCTAATTGTCCAAAACACAAATTTGTGGTCAAAGACTTGAAAAGGCCAAAATGTACTTCTCCATGTGTCTGGTTGCATGTGTGCAAATTCATCATAATCCTATACCAAAAGACATGGGAGATGTTTGTCATTAATTTATATATATGTGCAAATACTTCTTATCGGAGTAACTTTTTTTCTCTAGTTCTTTCATGTTAGTAGGTAATATGTACTTAATTATTGTATAGAGAAAACTACGACATGACACGTGGCCGCTTAAAGGAAGGACACGTGGAACGGAAGAAGAGGATGGACACCGAACATAGCTATTCCACTTGTCACCGAAAGAAATAACGATCATAAAAGGAGTATTAAATGCTTTGCGCCCAGTAACATTTATTACAGAATATTTTGCAGCATTAAGGATGATGGCCCGTTACAAGGAATTTGGCATTTATGTCTAACGGTACATCTTTATAAATGGCCTTCATAATTGACATTAAAGAAGGGCATGATCCTAGGGCCTCCTTTCCTAGACGTAGCTATGAATAGTGAGTTCTGTTATCATTGTAAGGAGAGAAATTTTCTAGCAAACATACACTATATTCTATATAGCATTTTAATATAATTTATTCTCTCGCTTTTGATCTCATCATTGTTATGCCCGGAAACTCTGTTTTCGGACTCATCAGCTCTGTCATTCCATCTATATTCTAAGGCTAAATATTTTATATTTCAATATTTCATTATCTTTTGAATCAAATTAATTCACTTGTTTAGAAATCACTAACAAATTCAACAGTACCATTTTACGGGTAAACAGTTTGGCGCCCACCGTGGGGCCTAGACAGCCGTGCGATTAAATTGATCCTTGTCTTTTTTTACTAACATGTTTGAGTATTTTGTCTTAGCAAAAATCATAAAAGAAATGGCAGATAACACTGTTAACGGTACACGCGACCCTGAAATTCAAGGGGAACAACCTCACTTCGAGGATTCAATCAGTGACACTCACAATGAGAGGAAGGCAGTACCCTCGACAGGTTCAGGAGGTAACTCCTGATGATGCTGATGAGGGGCATGTGGCGGATGCAGTAAGGGTCCTCCAAGAGCAACATGCAATCATTCTAGACAATCTCACGTGGCAAAAACAGGTTATGACGGAAGTAAAGCAGGCTCTATCGGGTGCCTCAATTAATGCAAACAGGCAAGATCCAGTTCCTCTTGATGTTCCCACGAACCAGATGACGCAGAGAGTTGATAATAACACTCATAGGTGCGAAGTTGGCTCCGACGGGGCTAGGGAAAGAGATCAGGCCTCAACAGCAAGAACGATCCGTTCAAGGATGAACTTTTGCGGTTCATGAAGGAAGTAAACGCCTGCATGGATCAAATCCCGGATGCACCGCCAGTACTAAAAGGCCCAAACTCGAATAAGTATATTCAACTACCATATAAACCGAGCGTAGCCCCAGAATTAATTCCGAAGCAGTTCAGAATGCCTGAAGTGCCAAAGTATGACGTAACTTCAGATCCACATGAGCACATTACTACCTACACAATAGCAGTGAAAGAAAATAATTTAGCTCCTCACGAAATTGAGTCTGTGTTGCTGAAAAGACTTGGTGAGACTCTCACGAGGGGAGCTTTAACGTGGCATTCATTATTTCTCGAGCATTCCATATATTCCGTTGAGATGCTCGCGGATTCTTTCATCAAAACTCATGTCGGCGCCAGAAAGGTGCAAGCCCGAAAGGCTGACATATTCAGGATCGCGCTGGGAGAATCCGAATTATTACGAGAGTTTGTTACCCGGTTCCAGAAGGAAAAGATGTTACTACCAGCAATCCTGAATGAATGGGCGTCTGAAGCATTCACCAAAGGTTTATATCCGAGAAGTTCGGACACTTCCCGGAAGTTGAAGGAACGTCTGCTCGAGTTTCAAGCGATGACTTGGGCGGATTTCCACAATCAGTACGAGTCAAAAATAAGGATCGAAGATGACCAGGTTGGCTTTCCATTGTCGACCAAAGGACGGGAGAAGAATAGAGAAAACAATGAAAGATGATATTGACACGGATAGATGGACTTCGAGGGGATGGTTTTTGCCCTACGAGCGAACAGAAGGTCGTGGCAGGAGCTTTCAGACAGCAGACAAGTTCACCATTGATAGAAGGACCGATCGTGGCCTAAACAACAGATGGCTACAAGATAGAAAAATCTCGGGGTCATGAGATTCTTCTTACCTAAGGTTGTCGGAGTATAACTTCAACGTCAGTATGGTGGAGTTAGTATCATCCATGAGAAATATCAAAGAGCAACGATTCCCAAGACCTATGAAATCTGATCCTAAGCAGGGATCCCAATGTATGTTGTGAATACCATGGCATTAACGGCCACCGGACTGGAGACTGCCGACACCTACGGGAAGAAGTGGAAACACTGTTAAATAATGGTCACCTTAGAGAATTCTTGAGTGACCGAGCTAAAAATAGTTATGGTCAGAACAGGGGCGACGCGGAAACCTCGAAAGCAGGAGAAGAACCCCCATGCCAAACAATTAACATGATCTTCAGTGGAAATGAAATTAATGGGGTCACATTTTCGGCAGCGAAGAAGACAAAAGTATCGATAATGCATAGTAAAAGGCTCCGGGAAACGATATCACATTTACTGACGAAGATACAGACGGATTACTGCTACCGCCCAATGACACACTAGTAATTTCTTTAAATGTATTAGACTTTAAAATTAAACATGGTTTAGTGGATCCAGGAAGTTCAGCTAATATCATACAATGGAGAGTGCTGGAGCAAGCTAAACTCACCGGAAGCATTATCCCGGCAACGAAGCTCCTTATTGGATTCAACCTTGCAAGCGTGACAACCCGGGGAGAAATTTTGCTACTCACGAACGCTGAGGGAGTAATGAAGAAAACTTACTTCGAAGTGGTAGATGAAGACATGAGGTATAACATCATCTTGGAAAGACCATGGTTGCACGAGATGAATGTTGTGCGTTCAACATATCACCAATTGTTAAAATGTTTGACACCCGAGGTGATCAAACAGATAAGGGGCGATCAACCAACTGCAAGGGATATGAATGCAATTTCGGGCTCCAGTAGCAAAGGAAAGGAAAGTGCGGCATAGAAATTACCGAAACCGACACCTACCCCCGAACCAGATGAAGTTAGCCCGGGGACAGAAGAGTCACAACAATGCCATGTTCCAAGTTATTTTCAAGTACCAAAAGAGATGGACGTGACGAAGTCCACGGAAGAAGAACTTGAGCAAGTTGAATTGTTTGAAGAATTCCTAGAAAGGAAATTCTATTTGGGAACAGGATTGCACCCGGAGCTCAAGTTTGATTTTATCGCATTCCTTAAAATTAACGTTGATTGTTTTGCATGGTCGCACGAGGATATAACAGGAATCCCGACAGAGATAGCCGTGCACAAGTTTAGCTTGGATCCCAACATACCTTTGGTAAGGCAGAAGAAGCGCCCTATTCCCGAAGCAAAGAATAAATTCGTCAAAGAAGAGGTAACCCGTTTACTTAAGATTGGTTCAATCCGAGAGATAAGATATCCGGACTGGCTAGCCAATGTAGTAATAGTTCCTAAGAAAAATAATAAACTTTGCATATGCGTAGATTATAAGAATCTTAATAAGGCGTGCTCGAAAGACTCATTCCTCGATGCTTATTCTGGGTACAATCAAATCAAGATGAACCTAAAAGACCACGAAAAAATGTTGTTTATAACGAATTTTGATACATATTGTTACAATGTGATTCCCTTCGGGTTAAAAAATGCCAGAGCCACTTATCAACGGCTCGTGAATAAGATATTCGAAAAACAAATTGGAAAGACTATAGAAGTATATATAGACGATATGCTCGTTAAGTCTTTGAATGCAGGTGACCACCTGAAGCATTTGCAAGAAATATTCGACATCCTGAGGGAGCATAATATGAAGCTTAACCCCGAGAAGTGTATTTTCGGGGTTAGTTCGAGCAAGTTCCTAGGGTTCTTAGTCTCACAAAGGGGAATTGAGGTAAATCCCGACAAAATCAAGGCCATAAAGGACATCCCGGATCAATTGTCTAATGTAAAAGAAGTCTAGAGGCTTACAGGGAGATTGACAGCTTTGAGCAGGTTCATTTCCCATTCATCGGAAATATGTCATCGCTTCTTCGCACTACTCAAAAAGAAAAACAATTTCGAATGGAAACCGGAGTATCAGCAAGCTTCGAAGGAGTTGAAGAAATATTTTTCAAGACCTCCGTTGTTCTGAAAACCAAAAGAAGGTGAAACATTGCTAGTTTACCTCGCGGTTTCAGAAGTTGTGGTAAGTGCAGTCTTAGTCCGGGAGGACGAAGGTACGTAATCTCCCATTTATTACGTTAGTAAAATTTTAACGGGAGCAGAAATTCGCTACCCACAACTGGAAAAGCTGGCCTTAGCACTCGTAGTAGTCGCTCGGAAGTTGAGGCCCTACTTTCAATGCCACCCAATTGTTGTGGCGACTACTTTCCCTCCGATAGTCTTGGCTGACTTCATGGCCAATTTTAGTCGAGGACTATTGCTTCTAGCGGCCAAGGAGGAAATAATGGTGTCAGAATCGACATTGGGAGTTTGGATCTTATTTACGAACGATGCTTCAAGCATAAAAAGGTCCGGGCTTGGAATAGCCTTGATCACGCCTTCGGGGGAAACCTTGAGGAAAGCCATCAGAACAATTCTTTTAACTAACAATGAAGCAGAGTATGAAGTTTCGATTGCAGGGATCGAATTGGCCTGTGGGCTTGACTCCGAAATCATCGAAATCAAATGTGATTAGCAGTTGGTGGTGAATCGGGTCTACGAAATTGTTGACACCTAAGAAGAACGTATGCAGCAATACGTGGTAAAAGTTAAGGCTTTATTGGCATGATTCCGAGAGTGGTCAATTACTCATATCCCTAGGGAAGATAACGTGGGAGCAAATGCATTGGAAAATTTGGGCTCATCGATAGAAGTCCAGGGATCGGGATCAGGAACGGTAGTACAACTGATGAACTCAGTCTTGGACACAGATGGTTACTATGAGGTGAATTTGACTAGTTTGGTCTGGGACTGGAGAAACGAAATAATCGATTATCTCGAGCATGGAAAGTTGCCTGAAGACCCTAAAGCATCAAGAGCATTACACGCCAAAGATGTACATTATAGCTTCAAGAAAGGCCAATTGTATAGAAAATCCTTTCAAGGACTGTTGGCCCGGTGCTTAGGAGCATCAGAAGCTAACTATGTCATCAGAGAAGTCTACGAAGAGATATGCGGCAACCACTCGGGTGCAGATTCTTTGGTGCTAAAATTAGTTTGGGGGGGATATTACTGGCCCCGTATGGAACAAAATGACAAAGACTACGTACAAACATATGATAAGTGCCAACGCTACGTACGACTAGTACATTAACCGGCAGAACCCCTACATTCGGTTCTATCCCCGTGGTTGTTCATGAAATGAGGGATGGACATCGTCGAACCACTACCACTGGCTCCTGGAAAGGTAAGGTTTCTTTTAATTTTGACTGACTATTTTTCTAAATGGGTGGAAGCAGGTCCTTATCAGAAGATCAGAGAACATGAAGTGGTCGACTTACTCTAGGAAAACATAATTTGCAGGTTTGGAATACCAAAAGAGATTGCATGCAACAATGGGCCGCCGTTTATCGGCGCAAAAGTTACAAAGTTCCTTGAAGATTTAAAGATAAAGAGGATTACCTCTTCATCTTATCATCCGAGCGTGAATGGTCAAGCAGAGTCAACAAACAAAGTGATTATACAAAATCTAAAGAAAAGGTTGAAAGCAGCAAAAGGCAACCAGCCCGAAGAATTACGTGGGGTTCTATGGGCCTATCAAACAACGACCAAGTCAAGCACGGGAGAACCCCCTTTTTCCCTTGTGTACGGCGCAGAAGTTTTGATACCGGTGGAAGTAGGGGAACCAACCTTAAGGTATTTCCAGGCGAACGAAGAATCAAACAACGAGGCAATGCCAATCAACTTGGAGCTGCTCGAGGAACGCAGAGACTTAGCACATGTCAGAATGGCGGCTCAAAAGTAGAGAATTGAGCGATATTATAATCGAAGAGACAACCTTCGTTATTTCAAAGTAGGAGACTTGGTCTGGAGGAAGGTAACGCAAAACACTCGGGAACTCAACGCGTGCAAGTTAGGCCCAACATGGGAAGGCCGTTACCGGGTTTCAGCTATCCCTGGAAAGGATCATACGAGTTGGAGAACCAGAACGGAGAAAAGTTGCCCAACAACTGGAACGTGTCTCACCTAAAAATATATTACTGCTGACAAACAACAGTCAAACGGAAAGTATGTGCTGCACTCTTTTTCCCTTCGTTCAGTTTTTGTCCCAATTAGGTTTTTCTGGCAAGGTTTTTAACGAGTCAGCGACGGAAAGCATGCTATGAAGACAACAATGATAAGACTTTTCATAACAAGGAAAACTAACAATTTTCCAGTCGGGGATGATTAGATGATCTTTGCTTCGATATCAAATTCCCACCGGGAAGTTAAGTTTGCTACCGAACGGAGGTTACCCGACCGTTCATGAGCACACACAACTAGAGGACTGTTAGGTATTATTTCGCTCGATAGCATGGGTTCCTAAGGGGAAACAAGATATGTTGTCGAGTGAAGGATTACCTAGCAATTCATCGGTGGGATCTTTGAAGATACAAGACTTCCAGTGTTCCAATTCACATTCTTCGCATCGAACACTGGGGGGGAATGATATGAGAATACGGTAGCACTGAATTCCACGTCAACCGGGGAATGAAAATTCGGGTACAGAATACATCATCGGGATTGGGGTCTGCGCAGCCAGCCCCGTAAAAATAAGTTGTACAAGATAGCCACAAGTCATGGCAATTTCTTTTCTACATAGCAAAATTCTTATGTAGTTCTGAAAATAGAAGGAATTAAATTAAATGAAATCCTTTTGTTTTTATCTTGTTTCTCGTCCGAACGATGAGTTAAGTTTGTTATTTGAAAGTTAAACAAGCACTTCAAATGTTAGTGCCGTAATGAACATGAGACGTCCTCTTCAAGAGCACCGTAAACATAAGAGGCGCCCTCTTATAAAAACCCTCACGTTAAAGGGTTGGTTTCAGAAGAATCAATGCCCGGAATCTATAATGCCATCGGGGAAAAATACACCCGAAGCCACATACGAAAAAGACGTAAAAAGCAAACTTACGCAAATATTCATAGAAACCTTCACGAAAAAGGGATATTACTCGGAACCAAAATGCCTCGAAGGAAAGGCATCTGATATTACACATAATAAAGCACGAATAGAACAACATGCGCAGAATACTTGAGCAAGTACGAAAGTTAAAGACTTGCATGAGCATTCAAACGAAAGTAAGACTCAAACGATGCTTGAGCAAAGCATGGTGGCAACTGCAACGAACTGTTCCATCCACCCATGGCCTTTGTCGTCATCCATGCTAGACAGTAAAGCATGGTGGCCATGCTTGCAAAGGTTTATCATTACCCCGCGGAAGATTTTGGAGGAATAGAGATTCATCATATGAGCTAGGGTTAGCTCCTCTCCAGTTTCTTGGCACAAACACCGAAGGCAGACGATCGTCCTCCACACTGAAGGACTTACCTATGCCAAGCACACCTGGCAGCGAAGGCAAAACTCAGCAATTATGAAATCAAGGTCTCCGATCAAAGAAAACGCACCTAAAGTAATGGGATATGTGAAGAAATATGTAAAACCTTCCTTGGGAAGGGTCACTCTCTCCGATAAATCAGGATCAATAATATCTAACTCAGGGCAACGGCAGTCCTTCTTTACAGCAGGAAAACTGGAAGGGCGAATGGAAAAAAGGTATCTACTAACAGCCCATGTACGAGGGTTAGCAGTAGGAAATTTCTCTTCAAAATATTTCAAAGTACTAAGCCTTCTTGGGATGATAGAACCCACTGTTGGAGAAACGAAATCCTCAGTTTTTTTCTTGCCCTTTGAAGAACTAGCACGTTTTGAAGAGGAAGCCATTGGAATAGAAGGAAGGAATTTTTTGGTTCGAAGAAGATAAGAGAAAAGTTGGGAAATAAATATGCAAGTTATAAGTTTGGGAAATTATGAAGTACATAAGAGGAGGATGATGCGTATAATTAAAATTTTGGTGGCTAAATTCATGTCCATGATTACCTCGATAATCGGCAAAAGTTGTGCTGAATCGTGGGATAACGCGTGTTCAGGGCATTAAATGCGGAGAGACGTGCGTCTAATCAACTGTTAGAAAACTTCAAATGGAGTTATAGTAATTCCCGCCAAAAAGGTTCTTTCTACCAACTTCCCGATAACTCAAGATTTTGTCACCGGAAAGCATGGGGTCTATCTGTATAGGGAACAATATGACATGACACATGGCGGCTTAAAGGAAGGACACATGGAATGGAAGATGGGGATGGCCACCGAACATAGCTATTCCACTTTTCACCGGAAGGAATAACGATCATAAAAGGAGTATTAATTGCTTTGCGCCAGGTAACATTTAATATAGAATATTTTGCACCATTAAGGATGATGGCCCGTTACAAGTAATTTGGCATTTATGCTAACGTTGCATCTTCATCAATGGCCCTCATAATTGACATTAAATAAGGGCATGATCCTAGGACGTCCTTTCCTAGACGTAGCTATAAATAGCGAGCTCTGGTAGCATTATAAGAAGAGGAATTTTCTAGCTAACTTGCACTACATTCTATACGGTATTTTAATATAATTTTATTCTTTCATGTTTGATCTCATCATTGTTGTACCTGTAACCCTGTTCCCGGACTCATCAGCTCTGTCATTCCATCTACATTCTAAGGCTAAGTATTTTATATTTTATCGGTTATTTCTTTATCTTTTGGATCAAATTAATTCACTTGTCTACAAAATACGAATAAATTCAACTGTACCATTTTACGGGTAAACAGTTTGGCGCCCACCGTGGTGCCTAGACAGCTGTTCGATTAAATTGATCTTTGCCTTTTTTACTAATGTGTTTGATTATTTTGTCTTAGCAAAAATCACAAAAACAAATGGCAGATAACACTGTTAATGGTACACGCAACCCTTAAACTCGAGGGGTACATCCTCATTTCGAGGATTCAATCAGTGACACTCGCAATGAGGGGACCGACGCCACACCGGTACATGATAGGCAGTACCCTCGACAGGTTCGGGAGGCAACTCCTGATGATGCAGATGAGGGGCATGTGGCGGATGCAGTAAGGGTCATGCAAGAGCAACATGAAATCATTCTAGGACATCTCACGCGGCAGGATCAGGTTATGATGGAACTGAAGCACGCGCTATTGGGTGCCTCAAACAATGCAAACAGGCGAGATCAAATTCCTCCTGATGTTCCCGCGAACCAAACGACGCAGAGAGTTGATAATAACATTCCTAGGGGCGAAGTTGGCTCCGACGGGGCTGGGGGAGTAGATCCGGACTCAACAACTAGAAAAATTCATTCAAGGATAAACTTTTGCGGTTCATGAAGGAAGTAAACACCCACATGGATCAAATCCCGGGCGCACCACCAGTACTAAAAGGCCCAAACTCGAAGAAGTATATTCAATTACCGTATAAACTGAGCGCAACCCCGAAATTAATCCCGAAGCGGTTCAAAATGTCTGAAGTACCAAAGTATGATGGAACTTTAGATCCACAGAAGCACATTACTACAAACACAATAGCAGTGAAACAAAATGATTTGGCTCCTCAGGAAATTGAGTCTGTGTTGCTGAAAATATTTGGTGAGACTCTCACGATGGGAGCTTTAACGTGGTATTCATTATTGCCCGAGCATTCCATAGATTGCTTTGAGATGCTCGCGGATTCTTTCATCAAAGCACATGCCGGGGCCAGAAAGGTACAAGCCCGAAAGACCGACATATTCAGGATCGCGCAGGGAGAATTCGAATTATTACGAGATTCCGTTACCTGGTTCCACAAGAAAAGGATGTTACTACCAGCAGTCCCGGATGAATGGGCGGCTGAAGCGTTCACCAAAGGTTTAAATACGAGAAGTTTGGACGCTTCACAGAAGTTGAAGGAAACTCTGCTCGAGTTTCAATCGACGACTTGGGAAGATGTCCACAACTGGTACGAGTCGAAAATAAGGATCGAAGACGATCAGGTTGACTTTCCTTTGTCGACCAAAGGACAGGAGAAGAATAGAGTAAAAACAAAAGATCATATTGACATGGATCGACGAACTTCGAGGGGATGGTTTTTGCCCTACGATCGGACAGAAGGTCGTGGCAGGAGCTTCCGGACAGTAGATAAGTTCACCATTGATAGAAGGACCGATCGTGGCCGGAACAATAGATGGCTACAGGATAGAGAAATTTTGAGGTCGTGAGATTCTTCTTACCCAAGGTTGTCGAAGTATAACTTCAACGTCAGTGTGGTGGAGTTGGTATCAGCCATGAGAAATATCAAAGAGGAACGATTCCCAAGACCTATGAAATCTGATCCTATCCAGGGATCCTAATGTATGGTGTGAATACCATGGCACTAACGGCCACCGAACTGGAGACTGTCAACACCTCCGGGAAGAAGTGGCAACATTGTTAAAGAATGGTCACCTCAGAGAATTCTTGAGTGACTGAGCTAAAAACAATTATGGTCGGAATAAGGGCGACGTGGAAACCTCGAAAGCAGGAGAAGAACCCCCACGCCAAACGATCAACATGATCTTCGGTGGAAATAAAATTAACAGGGTCGCCTTTTTGGCAGCGAAGAAGACAAAAGTATTGATAAGTCATAGTAAAAGGCTCCGGGAAGAGGATATCACATTTACAGACAAAGATGTAGACGGATTACTACAACCGCACAATGACGCACTAGTAATTTCTTTAAATGTATTAGACTTTAAAATTAAACATGTTTTAGTGGATCCAGGAAGTTCAGCTAATATCATACAATAGAGAGTGCTGGAGCAAGCTATACTCACCGGAAGCATTATCCCGACAACAAAACTCCTCGCTGGATTCAACCATGCAAGCGTGATAACCCGGGGAGAAATTTTGCAACTCACGAACGTTGAGGGAGTAATGAATATAACTCTCTTCGAAGTGGTAGATAGAGAAATGGGGTATAACATCATCTTGGAAAGACCATGGCTGCACGAGATGAAAGTTGTGCCTTCAACATATCACCAATTGTTAACATTTCCGACACACGAGGGGATCAACCAGATAAGGGGTGATCAACCGGTAGAAAGGGAGATGAGTCCAATTTCGGTCTCCAGTAGAAAAGGAAAAGAACGTGCGGCATAGCAATTACTAAAATCGGCACCTACCCCCGAACCAAATGAAGTTAGCCCAGGGACAGAAGAGTCAGAACAATGCCAGGTTCCAAGGTATTTTCAAGTACCAGAAGAGACGGACGCGACGCAGTCCATGGCAGAAGAACTGGAGCAAGTTGCATTGTTTGAAGAATTCCTAGAAAGGAAATTCCATTTGGGAACAGGATTGCACCCAGAGCTCAGGTCTGCATTTATTAAATTCCTTAAAATTAACGTTGATTGTTTTGCATGGTCGCACGAGGATATGACAGGAATCCCGATAGAGATAGACGTGTACAAGTTTAGCTTGGATCCCAACATACCTCCGGTAAGGCAGAAGAAGCGCCTTATTCCCGAAGCAAGGAATAAATTAGCAAAGAAGAAGTAACCCGTTTACTTAAGATTGGTTCAATCTAAGAGGTAAGATATCCTGATTGGCTAGACAATGTAGTAGTAGTTCCTAAGAAAAATAATACAT
Organism: Nicotiana otophora; assembly: GCA_000715115.1. Classification (NCBI taxonomy): domain Eukaryota; kingdom Viridiplantae; phylum Streptophyta; class Magnoliopsida; order Solanales; family Solanaceae; genus Nicotiana; species Nicotiana otophora. The sequence goes on from AWOL01S0002174.1 coordinate 89,250, forward strand.
TTTTCATGTGCGGAGATTATAAGAATCTTAATAAGGCGTGCCCGAAAGACTCATTCCCATTTCCAAATATCGATCAAATGATTGATGCTACGGCCGGCACGAGTTAATGAGTTTCCTCGATACATATTCTGGGTACAATCAAATCAAGATGAACCCCGAAGACCAGAAAAAATAATTTCAAATGGACACCGGAGTGTCATCAAGCCTTGAAGGAATTGACGAAACATTTGTAAAGCCCTCCGTTGCTCTCAAAACCAAAATAAGGTGAAATGTTTCTAGTGTACCTCGTGGTTTCCGAAGTTGCAGTAAGTGCAGTCTTAGTCCGACAGGCCATGGCAGGACGCAGGACATGGCAGGGTGTGGCCATGGCACGGCGTCGGACGTGGCAAGACATGGCCATGGCAGAACGCAGGACATGGTAGGGTGTGGCCATGGCATGGCGTTGGACGTGGCAGGACATGGCCATGGCACGACGCAGTACATGGAAGGGCGTGGCCATGGCACAACATCGAACGTCGCAGGACATGGCCATGGCCATGGCACGACGCAGGACATGGCCACGGAAGGACGCAGGACATGGCAGGACGTAGGACATGGCAGGGCGTGGTCATGGCACGGCGTCGGACGTGGCAGGACATGGCCATGGCACGACGCAGNATGTTTCTAGTGTACCTCGTGGTTTCCGAAGTTGCAGTAAGTGCAGTCTTAGTCCGACAGGCCATGGCAGGACGCAGGACATGGCAGGGTGTGGCCATGGCACGGCGTCGGACGTGGCAAGACATGGCCATGGCAGAACGCAGGACATGGTAGGGTGTGGCCATGGCATGGCGTTGGACGTGGCAGGACATGGCCATGGCATGACGCATGACTTAACAGGACATGGCCACGGTAGGACGCAGGACATGGCAGAGCGTGGCCATGGCATGGCGTCAAACGTGGCAGGACATGGCCATGGCATGATGCAGGACATGGCAGGACGCAGGTCATGGCAGGGCGTGGCCATGGCACGGCGTCGGACGTCGCAGGACATGTCCATGGCACAACGCAGGACATGACGGCACATGGCCACGGCAGAACACAGGACATGGTAGGACGCAGGACATGGCAGGGCGTGGCCATGGCACGGTGTCAGATGTGACAGGACATGGCCATGGCACGGTGTCAGACGTGGCAGGACATGGCCATGGCAGGACGCTGGACATGGCAGGGCATGGCCATGGCAAGGCGTCGGACGTCGCAGGACATGGCCATCGCACGAGGCAGGACATGACGGGATATGGACGGGAGTGGTCGTACGTGGCCATAGCCCGACGTCGGACGTGGCGGGACATGGAAGGAAGCAGGACATGGCTATGGCGTGGTCATGTCCTGGCATCGGACATGGCAAGACATGACCGTGGCAGGACCAGGACATGGCAGGGCGTGGTCGGACGTGGCCATGGCCCGACGTCGGATGTGACAGGACATGGCCATGGCAAGACGCAGG
>AWOL01S0002179.1:0-11809 GCA_000715115.1 Nicotiana otophora
GTGCATATATGAGTCATATCACTTAAAGTGCCTTGCTTACACGTGAAAATGCAAGACATATCCCTTAAGCCTTCATTTTATTCTTCTTTGGCAATTTGAGATATAGAAAGGATGTTGCATTCTTTCCTTCTATTATTGGGGATTCACTTACTTTAGAAACATAGCAAAAACATACAAAACATGATACTCCATATGTTCAGCAACATGAAATATGCCATGATCATAAGGAGTTCTTGGTTCTTCTTCAAAGATTTAGAAGGAGCAAAATTTATTCTTGGCAAGCTCAACTAAAAGTGTTTGATAAATTCATCAAGTAAGGTATGTTAAGGCTATCCCTTATTTCCTTTTGGCATGATCCCTACAATATAAATAAAATGAGCAAACACACAACTTTCATAAATGCCTCTATTCATAGAAACACTAGGGGTGCCTATGTTCTTGATTCCCCATGTATCTTATTATTATATATTTTGTTCACGGGTCTCAGAATAATATGTAGTTGATAAAATTTATCCAAAAACATATTGATTTTATGACATTCCGAGAGATCTTATTGATTTACTTTTCATTATATTCATTTGTACATGTACATTGACCCGTGACGAGATGGCGTTATATACTTGCTGCTGCTCCGGAGACTTTAAGGTATATCTGCCAGTATTCGCAGACCTCGGAGCCCACCTCTATACCTTTCATGTTGTTCCTCCTTTATTTCTTCTAGTTACTGATGTATAGAAACAGTTAGACAAATTCTTAGAGCTTGTGACTTGTGATTTTCCAGTTTTGGGAATATTGTTATACTCGAGCTGTAGGTTACTTGTACTTGTCGAGCGGCATGTTTCCGTTATATAGTTATCTGTTGAAATTAGTGGTTGTTTCTGTCTTTATTTTTTATTATTCCGTAATTGTTAGGATTACCTAGTCGTAGAGACTAGATGTCGTCACGACATCTTACGGAGGGAGATCTGGGCCGTGACAATATCTCATGCGGAGTAATCTACGGAGGTGTGCTCCTTTTAATATTGAGTGGAGAGTTTCTTTTCTACCAGCGTGGTGTACATGTTGAGATTTAAATTTGAATCTGGTTGAGGAAGTTGACTTCACTGTCAAGAGAAATAAATGCGAGTTTAGCAGAGGATTGAGGTATTTTATGGTTGGTGTTGCATGAGCTTGTGAAGAATTTAGTTGAATCTCACTGCAGTATCATGGCAGTAATACGATATGGGTATTGTGAGTTATTGAATGTCATGATCTATGGCTTTGAGCCAAGTGGGGGAGCCTGCTATTGATGGTTTGATTTCATGGTTATATGTTAAATTTTAGTTTTGGTCTGAGACATACTTGTGGATTAGTTATGACTTGCAGAGGTTGAGATCGAAGATGGCTCGAGTAAGGAAATTCATGAATACGGGTTATATTGCACTTTATGAGTATATGAAATTTATGGGATGAGTGAGTTGTTATTTGCGAAGTATGTAGTACGGACGGAATATGAATTTGATCAGTGGTATTAAAACAGGGTTACTTCTTTGAGTGTTGTTGTGTTAATGGGGCATGTGTCTTTTGGCCCGTTTAGGCGGAGCAATTTAGATTTGATCAGAGTGGATGACTTTCAAGAAGGTTCTAATGAGTTAAAGATTTATATGTAAGCAATTGAGAATTTTTCGTGTTTGTATATCGCTAGAATCGGTTAGTTACATTGGAGGGTGTCGGGACTTGCGGTAATTCTATATGAATATGGATTCTACATTCCAATATAAAAAAGGTAAAAGAACGATTTTAAGTTCACATAAGGTATTTTCAGAGTGGATGTCTCGGTTGTGGTATTTGTGGGGGATAATTATGATGTGGTAAGACTTTACAGATTTTTTGGTGACTATTCCTAGGTTTGGTGACCTGCATGGCTTGGTCGAGTTAGAGGAATTCAGTTCAGATAGCTGGGTTATGTGCAATGGATTTTAAAGTGTTCTTGATGGTTTCTACCATGGTTTGAGATGGATATTTTCTACCGGTGTGGGAAACGTGTTGTGTATTGTGATTTCCACCTGGAATAAAGCAAATGGAAGATTTCTAACTAACCAGGTATATAATTTGCCGGTGACTCAAAGATGAAAATGGGATTCTCGTGCTTTTCACATGATAGATGTGGTGTGTTGTGCGAGGTTAAAGTTTACATGCACAAGGTGGCAGTTCAGTATTGAAGGAAAGGTCCCAAAATTTGGACAACATGGTAAGTTTCAGATATTTAGATGAATGTTATAACTGCTCGGTAATTCCTGAGAATGGTGCGTATTTTGGAAGGCGCTTTATGTTTTGTCTCACGGCTGTTCATCGGTATTGCGGTACTCACTTAGTTGATAGACTGCTGATATTCAAATTATTTCTATGTGGCACAGAAAGAATTAGGAAAGTATTCCTCGTGGGATGATCGTACATGAAAGATGTGTTAGTTATTCGAATGCTAGAGTTGGGATCAGTTATGATGATTCATGTGTCCTATGAGTTTTGAGACTAGGAGTTCTCATAAGCATATTATTTCGGGGTTGCAACCAGTTTGAGGTGAGAATTTTATTTAAACTCAGTGGAGGCACTAGTTGCGATAATTATTTTTGATAGCTACGCATTTTGAGTGTGCATATATGTGAGGTTTGAGCCCACGTGCGGGCATCGGGGCAAGTATTCATTGTAGGAAGAATGCTTAGGCTATGATATGCCTAAAGTTTATTGTTAAGCATAAAGTTATAACATTTCTCGTATTCGTACTTTTTTGGAGAACTATATGGGCTATACTTGAGGTTACAGGGAGGCTAATTCCCTGAGAAAACTTGGTAGTTATTATATATGCGTTAACTTTCCGATTTTAGTTGTGATAGCAGACTTTGCACATGCCTTCACTGTGGTGTGATATTTATACCAGTCCAGGAGCTTGAGAATCTTATTTCATTAGCATATACATATGTACTTGTTTAATTACTCTTGTATGATATGCTTGGACTGGAGGCCTGTGACTATGCCAGATTATTTGTATTAGTCGCACGTGAGATGTCCGTAAGGTGTGTGAGAATTTTATTTCTTTGATTATTTGTCTTATTTCATTGCTTTCCTTCCTCTACGATAAATATTACTTGAGCAGCGTATTTGAGGAATTGTGCACATGCGCCTACAGTTATCCTCTTCATGAAATATGAGGAGTTGGTTGTAAATATTAGGTTGTGGTGATGCTAGCTAAACTTGCGAAACGGTTCTCTTCTTTGAGATATTTTTCATTTTTGGTTGCACGGATTGCACAGTTTTTGGCTTGAGATATATTAGTGTGGCGTGTATGTGGAATAGTTGTGTTTGATAATTTAAGGTCATCGGACCTAGAATGTGTGCTATCAGATTTGATTATGATATATTTGGGAGGATGATATCTAAAGTTAGCATAGAAACTGATTATGGTTCTGGTTGAGCTGAGAGAGTTCCATGACTAGTTGATCTGATAAGTGATTATGAGATTCCGTGTGCTTCTTTCATTATCTGCAGTGTACGAAGGTTTTGGCAACGAGGTTTTGTTTGGTATGTGTTTAATACTAGTACCGGGTTGGTTTTGAGTAGTTAATGTAATCGAAAATGGTGTTGCGACTATGCGAGTTGTGTAGCATGTTATGTGATTATATCTGGGGTTATGGTTATGGTTGATACAACCTATTTGGAATTATACAGTGTGTAGATATGAGATTCAGGTCTTGTATGAAATTTTGAATGTTGGAAATTGAATTCCAAGGTTTATGGGCTAAAGTTGAATTAATGATTTTCAATTATGTTGTGTTGTCAGGCCTACATTGAATAGGGTGACGAGGGATCACCGCCGAGTATGTGCATGGTAGGGTGGAACAGTGATTTAAAGGCTTAGGAACAACTCTTGGCACGCTCGAGGACGAACATAAGTTTAAGTGGGGGAGAATGTAACGACCCAAACAGTCATTTTGAGTATTACAGCCCCGTTCCCCCATTTATTGCTTATCATGTGTTCAATTATAATTTTGTGACTCGTCGGAGAGGGTTCGGAATGAATTAGAAAACTTAGTTTCAAGATTTAAAGCTTAAGTTGAAATAGTCGATCGAATGTTGAAATAGCTCCCTATGATGATTTTGGACTTAGGAGCGTGTCCGGAAAATTATTAGGAAGTCCGTAATTAAATTAGGCTTGAATTGGTTAAAATGAAAATTTAAGTTTGGAAGTTTGACCGAGGAGTTGACTTTTTGATATCAAGGTCGGAATCTGATTTAGAAAATTGGAATATGTCTGTTATGTCATTTATGACTTGTGTGCAAAATTTGAAGTCAATCGGACTTGATTTGATAGGTTCCGGTATCAAATGTAGAAGTTGAAAATTCTTAGTTTCATTGAGGTTGAATTGGGGTATAATTTGTGGTTTTAGAGTTGTTTAATGTGATTTAGAGGTTCAACTAAGTTCGTATAATGCTTTAGGACTTATTGGAGTATTTGGTCAAGGTCCCGGGGGGCCTCGGGTGAGTTTCGGATGGTTAACGGATCAAATTTGGACATAGAACAATTGAAACTTGCTACTGCCTACTGATACAATCGCACCTGCTGAAATTGGATCGCAGGTGCGAGCTCGCAGAAGCGAGCTTGGTTGTACATAAGCAAAATTTGTTGGGCAAGTGTAGGGAGCGCAGGTGCACATGCAGGACCGCAGAAGCAGACTCGCACCTGCGACGAGTTGATCGCGGAAGCGGAAGTGAGAGGGGAGGGGTCTCATCACAGAAGCGACTTGGGTTCCGCAAATGCGATGCCGTAGAAGCGGGCCTCAGGTCCGCAGAAGCAAAAGAAGCCACATAAGCGGGGAGGACCTCGCATCTGCGAGACCGCAGATGCAGTTAAGTATGCCGTAGAAGCGGAAACGCTGGGCATGCTACAAAAACAGAAGGGTCCGACATTTTTGTCATTTTGGACATTCCAAACACGGTTTTGGGGCGATTGTCAGAGAGAATTCATGGAAAAACTTGAGGTAAGTCACTTGTGATCATTGTTAGTAAATAATATTGGATTATCATTGAGTATTTTGACTAGATTACATCTTTTTGAGGTGAAATTAGAGGATTTGGGCCTAAGGATTTAAAAATGAGATTTGGGGATTTTAAGGTTGAGTTGTTATCGGAATTTGGTAAATTTGGTATGGTTGGACTCGTGGTTGAATGGACGTTCATATTTTTTACTTTTTTCGTGTTCCGAGATGTGGGCCCCACTGGCGATTTTTGAGTGTAATTTTGAATTTATGGTAAAATTAGTATTTTGATATGGAATTAATTCCTATAATGTGTGTTGACTGAATCAAATGAATTGTGACTAGATTCGAGCCGTTCGGATGTTGATACACACATAATAGATTTTTTGGAGCATTGTGTAGTTTGCTCGATATTTGTAACGACCCGGTCGGTCGTTTCGAGAGTTATAGCCCCATTTTCCCCATTTTTGCTTCCTTTTGTGCTTTTCAGCTATATTATAATATATCGGGTTAGTTGGTTCGTGTCCGGAGTGGTTTCAAAGTGGATTGAGACACTTAGTCTCTTATTTAGAAAAGTCAACCTGATATTGACTTATGTGTTAACAATCTCGAAATGTAATTCTGATGGTTCAATTAGCTTTGTTAGGTGGTTTTGGACTTAGGAGCGCGTCCAAAATGTGATTTGGAGGTCCGTAGTGGAATTAGGCTTGAATTGGAGAAAGTTGGAAATTTGGCAATTTTGGTCGGGAGTAGAAAATTTGATATCGAGGTTGGAATAGATTTTCGGAATTTAGAGTAGGTTTGTGGTGTCATTTGTGATGTGTATGTAAAATTTAAGGTCAATCGGACGTGGTTTGGTAGGTTTCGGCGTCGTTTGTGGAATTCGGAAGTTTAGAAGTTCTTAGGCTTGAATCCGAGGGTAATGTGGTGTTTTGATGTTGTTTGGAGTGATTTGAAGGATCAACTAAGTTTGTATGTTGATATATGACTTGTTGGTATGGTTGTTTGAGGTCCCGAGGGTCTCGGGGTGATTCCGGGTGGTTAACGGATTGTTGAAGTTGGAAACAATATAGCTGAAGCTGCTGCCACTGGTATTTTTGCACCTGTGGAGGGGGGAGCCGCAGGTGCGAGGTTGCTGGTGTGCTTGGTAAGCCGCAAATGCGGACATAGAGGACCTGGGATGGAACCACAGGTGCGAGAAGGCTATCGCATCTGCGAGCCCACAAGTGCGAAACTTGGGGCGCAAATGCAGAAGGAAGGGAAATGGATGGCTTCGCAGATGCGGAGAGTTATGCACAGGTGCGAAAGGTTGGCGGTAGATGAGGAACCTGGGATCTTACAGCGAGTTCCGCACCTGCGATGGATGTTCCGCAGGTGCGGCATTGCAGAAGCAGAAAAAGGGGCCACAGATGCGACATTGCTGGGCAGAAAAGCTCCAGCTCGAGGTTGTCTTTCATTTTCAATTTTGGACTTGGGAAACTCGGAAGAGAGGCGATATTTTGAAGGTTTTCAAGTAGCAACGTTGGGTTAAGTGATTCTAACCCATATTGGTATAAATTTTGTGAATCTATGGCTTTGTTCATCATTTAATTAGTAGGACTTTTGAAGTGAAATAAGGCGTTAGCACTTGGGATTTTGGAGAGTGTAATTTGAGGATTTAAAGGACCAAATGACATCATATTTTGATGAATTTTGTATGGTTAGACTCGTGAGTAATGGGCTTTCGGGTTTTTTGACTTTTGTTAGATTTCGCGACATGGGCCTGGGGGCCGGGTTTGAGTCGATTTCGGATTTTTTACTCTAATTTGATAGTTTTCTTGTGGCATTGACCCCTTTAGCCTATATTAATCGTATCGTATTGCTTGTTGATAGATTCGGGATGATTGGAGGCTGATTTGATAGGCAAAGGCGTCACGGAGTATGATTTTTGGTTGGTTGGAGGTAAGTAACGCTTTCAAACTTGGTTCTGAGAGTTTGAAACCCTAAGTTATGTTTTATGTGATTGGTATTGAGGTGACGCGCATGTCAAGTGACGGACGTGCGGGTGTGCACCGTGAGAATTGGGACCTGGGTGATTCTATGGCACCGTTTAGTGACTCTATCTTGTTGATATCCATGTTTTCATCATGTGATAAAATAGTTGAGCTGTAAATCATGCTAGATATCATCTTTAGGCTTTGTGCCGGTATTGTTTGGACACTTAGCGGTCGTTTCTTGCTGTCATCACACTAGTTTTCATTTACTATATCATACTTAGTCATGATCATGCATTTTTATATCATATCTCGGTCTTAGTTATTTATTGATTCATCATATCATTGTTCCGGTATTCTTCATGACATTATGAGCCCGTGGTGAGACTGGAGAGGTTGATAACTGAGTGAGGCCGAGTGCCTGGTTATGTGTGACAGTTATGGGATCGGGCTGCACGCCGCATCGGTTATATTGATGATAATTATAGCGTTTGGGATGTAGGAGCCCCTCCGGAGTCTATAACACACCCGAGTGAGCGCGGACGATATTATGGAGGGGTGGATTTCCCTAGACATGGATTTGTCCAAAGTACTTGATACCTAGTGATGGATTTCTCCATAGCATTGGATTGCCCTTTTTCCTCGGTAGTGGTGACTTGTAGTCAGTGTTGCATATGTTCCGAGATGGATTTACCTGGGCCAGATTGCCATATACAGTACCGAATGGTTGAAAACTTGAGAGTGGAGCACATGGTGCATTTCATACAGTCCGTGCATTGGCATGTAGACATAGCCGAGTTGTATACCTTACACTATTTAGATATTAATTTCCTTTACTGTTGTGTTGTATATTGGATTGAAAGCATGCCTACATTTATGCACATTTATTTCTGTTATACCTGTTGAAGTTGAGTTCGTCACTACCTTTCAGCCCAATGTTTGGACTTGTTACTTACTGAGTTGGTGTACTCACGTTACTCCCTGTACCTCGTGTGCAGATCCAGGTGATACCGGTCGTAGCGGCAGTTGCTGATTGGGGATCCTAGACTTTTGGAGCCTATCAAGGTAGCTGCACTGCGTTCGCGGGCCTTGACTCTTTTTTTTTTAGCTTTGTCATACTTTTAGTTTATATCTCTAGATATTGCAGTAGACTGTATTTCTGATCTAGACGCTCATGTACTCAGTGACACCCTGGTTTTGGGTTGGATTGTATCACTTTGGGATTTTCATATGTTTTAAACAGTTTTTCTTTAATGTTAAGTGCTTCTGTAACGTTTTCAAACTTATTGTTGCTGGTGTTGGGTTGTTGAGTTGAGGTTGGCTTTGTTCCATGATAGGTACTATCACGACGGTTGATTTTGGGTCGTGACGAGTTGGTATCAGAGCATGGGTTACATAGGTCTCACGAGTCATGAGCAGTTTTAGTAGAGTCTTGCGGATCGGTACAGAGACGTTTGTACTTATCTTCGAGAGGCTGCAAAACATTTAAGAGAATTTCACATTCTTGAAGTCTTGTCGTGCAAATCTGTTGATTCTGGTAACTAAATATCTGTTGTTTCATTCTCTCATAGATGATGAGGACTCGCGCTACCGGTCAGGAGGACCAGCCACCAGTACCACCAGCCGGGGCCGCGAGAGGTCGAGGCCGTGGTAGGGGCAGAGGTGCAGCCCGCACAACAGCTGGGGCAGTACTTGCAGATCCACAAGTTTCCCTAGATCAAGATCAGATTCCAGTTGTTGATGCACCAGCTTAAGCACCACCTATGCCTATTGTGATTCCAGGCCTTCAGGATGCCTTAGCTCAGATTCTGACTACGTGTACCAGTCTTGCTCAGGCGACCTCTGTTCTGGCCGCAACAGCCACTTCTCAGTCCGGGGAAGGTGCCTAGACTCCCACTGCCCACACACCAGAGCAGGTGGTATAGGAATTTCAGACACCGGAGGCACCACCAGCCCAGCTGGTTGTAGCTTCTCAGGATTATGTGGTTCCTACTATGCCCGAGAATGATCAGCGTAGATTGGAGAGGTTTGGGAGACTCCAGCCTCCACCTTTTAGTGGCACAGAGAGAGATGATGCCCAGGATTTCTTGGACATGTGTCAGAGGATACTCCGTACATCTAGTATTTTGGAGACTTGTGGGGTCTTATTCACTATCTTTCAGTTTTCTAGGGCTGCACTCAGATGGTGGGAGACTTACGAGAGGCATAGTCCTATTGACGCAACACCCCTTACTTGGCAGCAGTAAGTGTAGGTTTTAGCTCGGTTCAGTAGCATTCTTGGGGCACGTGGTGTCCAGTGAGGGTATTCAGGTGGATCCGAAGAAGATAGAGGCGGTGTAGAGCTGGCCTAGACCATCCTAAGCCACAGAGATTAGGAGCTTCCTTGGTTTGGCAGGCTATTACCGTCGCTTTGTTGAGGGATTTTCATCTATTGCATCGCCCTTGACCAAATTGACCCAAAAGGGTGCTCCATTCAGGTGGTTGGATAAGTGTAAGGAGAGCTTCCAAAAGCTCAAGACTGCTTTGACCACAACTCCAGTGTTAGTTCTACCATCAGCTTAAGGTTCTTACACCGTGTATTATGATGCCTCGAGGGTAGGTATTGGATGTGTTATCATGCAGGAGGGTAAGGTGATTGCCTATGCCTCGCGCTAGTTGAAGACCCATAAGAATAACTATCTTGTCCATGATCTTGAGTTAACAGCCATTGTTCACGCCTTAAAGATTTGGCGTCATTATTTGTATGGGGTTCATTGTGAGATCTATACTGATCACCGGAGTTTGCAGCATCTATTTAAGCAGAAAGATCTTAATTTGCGTCAGCGGAGATGGTTAGAGCTTCTTAAGGACTACAACATCATTCTTGGAACGTTGGCCATATTCAGTATTTCATGCTCACCTTATCAATTTCAAATATCATTATCATCATTAACAACAAATACAACTCAAATCAAGGTGTGCAATACACATGTGAGCAATTTAAAGTCTAAGGCACATAGAGATATTTTACAAAATTTGGCATAATAGCCTTGATTTGATTTTGACTTAAAGTCGAAACATTATTAATGCACAATCTATATTTTAACACATCCTCAATTGGTAACATAATATGAATAAAGCATTTGGGATGCTTGTTAAACATATATCGTTCAACCCAATCATTCTCGGAATAGCCAGTTTCATAATGAATCACTCGGGACTTACATAATTTACATGAATATCGTGGGATTCAATTCTAAGAGAAGATTTTAGCCAACATACATCAATTGATCTTCCTTAAACTCTAAAATATTTTGGAATTCGTAGCAACTTCAATCTATTACAGAAATATAACAAATTGAATCAAAACTAGGAAGCTGATCATGGTTCTTGCTCACTTGAGTATTTTATCAAACACTAGGTGTGCATAAGGTTTCAATGTCCTTTTTATGAAGGATTCCATCATCCCACAACCCAATCTTTACCATTTTTAGCTCATCAATCTTCCTACACCCTTTGATAACACATGCATGTAAAATAAACAACTCTCATGCCCAAATATTATCTTGCTAGTTACCCATTTTCAGAAGATTTTGAGATTAGGGTTTAGGGTGTAGAATCTTACCTCTAGGATGAAGACCTAGTGAGCTTCCCTTCTTAATCTTCCAAAACTTGAGCAAGAATTGAAGAAAGAAAAATTATTGAAGAGTACCTTCTCACTCTAGGGCACTTTCTCTCACTCTAAAATATCAGATTATATCTCCAAAATGGCCCAAAGAGTGTATTTAACGAAATAGGGTCGGGTTTTACAAATCCAAAAATGGAGCTCTGGAACGGTTCTGCGGTCGCATATGCTGAAAAATTATCAAAGAAACTATTTGTGTATGCGGTCACTATGCGGTCCATATAACTGTTATGAGGTCCCATAATGCACTACATAACATTTATGCGGTCGCATATTCGATCGCATAATTGCTTCCAAGTGACCCAATTAACTGCCTCACTCTGCGGCCATTATGCGGTGTGCAGAGTGATTCTGTGGTCGCATAATGGACCGCAGAAATGCACTTTTCCTTCAAAAAATTTCTTTTACTTTCCGATGCATTGTTCAACCCAAAAGGTCCTCTCCCCCACTTAGGATCATTCGTCTTCTAATGAGGGTAAAAATCCGTCATTAGCATCTTATGCAACTCAGTTTGTTTCATACCATATTCGAGCAGCCCCAAATTTGACTTACTCCCAAAATTGCCAAGCATTTCTTCAGAGTTTCCCTTATAACTAGGACTATCCACCTGTCATAGAGCCCCAGAAACACATCCTAACAACATATACGTATTCCAATGACGTAACATAATACAAAACAACACCAAATGTGGTCTCATAAGCAATATATATCCAGAAAGGAACACCTTTAATGCCAATTGTTCACATGATACAAAATTAATAAAAACTAAGTCTTATAAAAAAAAATTTCTAGATCACAACTTTAAATACGTGGTCACTCAAATAAATAAGGATACTTTTTCTTCATTTCTTCCTCGGCCTCCCAAGTAGCCTCTTTAACCTGTTGATTTCGCCACAACACTTTCACAGAGGCAATATCTTTATTTCTCAATTTTCGGACTTGCCGATCAATAATAGAAACTGGAATCTCTTCGTAAGTCAATTTCTCGTTTACATCAATAGTCTCAACCGGAACAATGAGTGTCGGATCTCCAACTACTTTCTTCAACATAGACACATGAAACACCGGGTGTACTAAGACATCTCAGGCAGTAGCTCAAGCTTGTACGCCACCTCACCGATCCTCTGAATGATTTTGTACGGTCCGACATACCTCGGACC
>AWOL01S0002179.1:12874-25715 GCA_000715115.1 Nicotiana otophora
CTCCTTAATGATTTTAACTTTTTCCATAGCCTGATGCACAAGGTCTGGCCCTATCAAATCTGCTTCCCCAATTTCGAACCACCCAATGGGAGATCTACATCTCCTACCATATAAACCCTCGAACGGTGCCATTTGAATGCTAGCATGATAGCTATTGTTATATGCAAATTCTATGAGTGGTAAATGATCACCCTAGCTACCTTTGAAGTCTAGAACACAAGCACGCAACATATCCTCAAGCATCTGAATAGTCCGCTATGCCTGCCCGTCAGTCTGCGGGTGAAAGGTTGTACTAAGATTCATCTGAGTACTCAAACCTTGCTGAAATATCTTCCAAAAGTTAGCAGTGAATTTTGCTCCCTGATCAGAAATGATGGAAACTGGGGTGCCATGCAACCTGACTATTTCTGTGATATACAATTGAGCATACTGCTCCACTGTGTCGGTAGACTTAACCGGCAAAAAGTGTGTTGATTTTGTGAGTCAATCCACAATCACCCAAATCAAGTCAAACTTACGTGGGGTTCATGGTAATACAACCACAAAATCCATATTAATCATTTCCCACTTCAACATTGGAATTTCTATGTTTTGTGCCAACCCACCGATCCTTTGGTGTTCGGCCTTCACTTGCTGACAATTCGGACATCTTGCCACAAAGTCCGCCACATTCCTCTTCATATTATTCCACCAATAGACTTCCTTAAGATTATGATACATTTTTGTAGAACCTGGGTGCACGAAATATCTAGAAGTGTGAGCTTTAGTCAAAATCCTTTCACGGAGACCATCCACATTTGGAACGCCCTTGGTGCCTTAGTGTACCATCATCAATGCCAAGAGAAAAGGCCAAGGTCTTATGTTTATGAATCCCCTCTTTCAATTATACCAACAATGGGTCGTTGTATTGTTTTTCTTTGACTTCCACTACAAGTAATGATTCAGCCCTATTTTGCATAATTACCCCTCCTTCATTAGAGTCCGCAAGACGAATTCCCAAACTAGCCAATCGGTGAACTTCTTTGGCCAATGGCCTTTGATATTCCTCCAAGTGTGCTAAGCTACCCGTAGATATTCGGCTAAGAGCATCCGCCACAACATTAGCCTTCCTTGGATGGTATAAAATATCAATGTCATAATCCTTGAGTAATTCAAGCCATCTTCTCTGCCTCAGATTCAATTCCTTCTGTTTGAAAATATATTGAAGGCTCTTATGGTCCATGAATATATCCACATGGACCCCATATAAATAATGACGCCAAATTTTCAATGCAAATACCACCCCCCGCAAGTTCTAAATCATGTGTTGGGTAGTTGTTTTCATGATTCTTTAGTTGCCTAGAAGCGTAAGCTATCACCTTTCCATGTTGCATTAATACACACCCAAGCCCGATTCTTGAAGCATCACAATATACCACAAATCCATCTATACCCTCTGGTAGAGTCAACACTGGTGTCGTAGTCAATCTTGCTTTCAACTTCTAGAAACTCTTTTCACAAGCATCTGACCATTGGAACTTAATTGCCTTATGCGTCAATTTAGTCAATGGGGAGGCAAGAGTAGAAAACCCCTCCACAAACTTTATGTAATACCCAACTAAGCCTAAGAAACTGCGAATCTCTGTTGGAGTTGTAGGCCTCAGCTAATTTTTCACATCTGAAATTTTCTGTGGATCAACCTTAATTCCCTCACTAGAGACTACATGACCGAAAAATATAACCGATTCAAGACAAAATTCACACTTTGAAAACTTTGCACATAACTGGTGCTGCTGCAGGGTTTGCAGAACTACCCTGAGATGATCGGCACGGTCTTCTCGACTTTGTGAATATACAAGAATATCGTCAATAAACACTATCACAAAAGAGTCGAGGAATGGCTTAAAAACTCGATTCATAAGATCCATGAAGGTTGCTGGGGCATTTGTTAGCCCAAAAGACATCACCAGAAATTCAAAATGCCCATACCGAGTCCTAAAAACTGTTTTCAGAATATCGCGCTCCCTGATCTTCAATTGGTGATACCCAGATCGTAAATCAATTTTGGAGGAGTACCTAGCACCTTGCAATTGGTCAAACAAGTCATCTATCCTTGGTAGTGGGTACTTATTTTTGATTGTTACCTTATTAAGTTGCCGATAGTCAATACACATTCTCAGTGACCCATCTTTCTTTCTTACAAAAAGGACCGGTGCGCCCCAAAGCGACACAATCGGCCGGATGAAACCCTTTTCTAACAAATCTCTTAATTGCTCCTTTAGCTCCTTCAATTCTACCGGTTCCATTCTGTAGGGTGGAATAGATATAGGATGTGTGTATGGCATCACATCAATCCCAAAATCAATCTCCCTGTCTGGTGGGATCCCAGGGAGTTCATCCGGAAAGACTCCCGAAAATTCATTCACAATAGGCAAGGACTCAAGTGTAGGTGCCTCGGCATCGGTGTCCGTAACCCGGACCAAATGGTAAATACATCCCTTGTTGATCATCTTTGTGGCCTTAAGGTAATAAATAAACCTATCCTTCGGCACTACATCATCACCCTTCCACTCAATAACTGGCTTATTTGGAAATTAGAACCTAACAGTTTTGGTTCGGAAATCAAGCTTTGCAAAACATGAATAAAGCCAATCCATCCCCATTATCACATCAAAATCGACCATTCTCAATTCAATATGATAGGCCACGGTGCCCCGACCATGCAATGTGACAACACAATCCCTATAAACCCGCGTGGCCAAAATAGACTCACCAACCAGTGAAGATACAAAGAACGGATCATAAAGTTATTCTGGTTCTATCCCAAATTCCATAGCAACATAAGGTGTGGCATATCACAAAGTGGAACCGGGATCAATAAGAGCATATACATCATGAGATTGGACGGTTAATATACCTGTGACAACATCTGGAGAAGCCTTTGCATTCTGGCGACCCCTCATAGCATAGAAACGACCAGATCCTCCCGAACTCTGTGCTCCATCCCTAGCTGCACCACGCCCTGCGGGTGTTGGAGTGCCTCGAGCTGGAGGAGGTGATACGGATGTAATAGCTGCAAAATTGGTTGGCTGTGCCATGCCCCTACTCGCACCCTAGTGGGACGAACGTCAATCCCTCTGAATATGACCCCTCAATCCGCATCCGTAGCATATGGGTAGGTCCATGTAGCATATTCCTAGGTGCAGCTTTCCACAACTAGGGCATGGGGGCTTCCTCTGCTGCTTGAATCTACCACCATGACGACCCTGCTGATTGGATCCCCTGTTGCCCTGACTGGGCCTGAAATGGCTCCACTACTGCTGGTGACTGGGCCCTGATATCGGTGCACTATCCGAAGACTGAGCAAAGGACTGTGATGTCCCTGACAACCCTCCTCTGAAGGCTGACCTGCTGCTACTAGAAGAACCACCAAAGGTGCCTGTAGACCGGGACTTATTACTACCCTCTCACTCCATTCTGTTCCTTAATTTGCGGGTCTCTGTGGCTTGAGCGTATGCCACCATCTTTCCATAGTTCAGAATTCAAGGCAGCTGTAACAGCCTTATTAATTACCAAGGGACTAAGGCCCTGTACAAATCGGCAAACTTTAGCCTCCATAGTGGGCAACATATAAATAGCATATTTAGACAAGTATGCGAATCTCATATGGTAATCCCACACACTCAGGCTACCTTGCCTCAGGTTCTCAAAATCCGCAGCATGGGCTGCCTTAGTCTCGGTAGGCAAGAAATGATCAATAAAGGCATCGGCAAACTCACCCCACCTCGCCGCAGAGCTCCCTTCTCCATGGGACTGCTCCTATAGTTCAAACCAAGAATATGCCACCTCTTTCAGGAGGTAGGAGGCCAATTCTACTGCCTCTGTCTCAGTAGCACGCATGACTCAGAGAGTTTTGTATATCTCATCGATGAAACCCTGAGGATCTTCCTCTTGGTTAGTACCCGTAAACACTGGAGGATCCAACTGGAGAAACTTGTTCACCCTGGAACCAGTAGAATCCCCTGGCTGACTTGAAGAAGTGGGTGCAACATTTGACCTTTGGGTCTGGGAAGCCACTATTTGAGCCAACATATGTATGGCCCCCCTAAGATCAACATCAAAAACACCAGAATCGGAAGCTGGAACTCGAGGTGGAACTGGTATATCAGTTGAAGGGGTCATTGCACCCTCAGTAGGTGTAGGGACAAGTGTGGTCTGATCAATTGTAGTAGATTCAGGCACTGTAGTAGCTGGAGGAATATTCTCACTCCTCGGGTGCTCACCCGCATCATCAATTATAGGATCAACGGTCACTCCTGGGATGACATTAGCTCTTTGGCCAGTTCTTGCCTTCTTCTTAATTTTCATGTACTGAAAATTGGAGCAACTCAGGAGTTAAAGAAGAACAATCTTACAACCAGCTTTATCGCACGATCAAGGACATGAAAGAAGGGTATTATTTCTAAATGCCCATGCAGCATCCCAATTATAGATATAGTCGACAACACACCAATAATAAGGACTCTACTAAACACGGCTCTGAGACATCCTAGGACACTTTAAAACCTTAGGCTCTAATACTGTCACGCCCCAAAAACTGAGGAGCGCGACCGGTGCTCAACCGAGTGAAACTGACCAAACTAGCCTATTAGATTCCTTCTACCCAAACTCATTCATGAATAAAGAGAATATATGTTTTCCTTAATTAAACAATAAGGTGGTCATGTCTGTAATTACCAATTTCTTACCAATAGTCTTATCATTTTTAAAGTCTCAAATGGACAAGTAATACAACCACAACATAACATAGTTTGTCTTTCCCCAACACCAATACACAACCCACACTATGTCTACAGAGCCTCTATGGATAAAGAAGAGTACAATGATAATGTCGGCAACAAGGCCCCGGCTATACCTCAACCATAATACATAAAGATCAAAAGATACATGATCCCGGGATGAAGTGGGGCTCACCGAGTCAGCTGGGAAGAAGGTGTACCGCTATCACTGATCAATGTCTCCTGCTATGGAACCACATGCATCCATTTAATGATGCAGCGCCCCCGGCAAAAGGGGCGTTAGTACCGTCAAATAGTACTAGTATGAAAACTAAACACCAATTTAACAATTTAGAAATACAAGATAATTATGATAAACCAGTGCGACAATAGAATAATATAGATAACTGTTTCAACCATAACAAGCTTATTAAAAGCTATCCACAACATTTATAGGATTTAAGATGATATCCTATGTAACCATCTTCACACAAAGCGGCCCCGCCGCCTCACCCGATGTATGCAGTTGGAGGTGTACGTACAATACCACAACTCTAATCAAGCGGCCCTGCCGCCTCACCCCAATGTATGTGGGTGGATATATAACCACAATACTAAGAACTTACACAAAGCGTCTATGCCGCCTCACCCCAATGTATGCGGGTGGTGGTTCCACAACACTACCAAAACCATACACAAAGCGGTCGTACCGCCTCACCCCAATGTATGCGTGTGGAGGTGCAGTCCCACATTACCATAATTCCTACACAAAGCGGTCATGTTGCCTCACTCCAATATATATATATATATATATATATATATATATATATATATATATATATATATATATATATATATATGCATGTATAAATGAATGAAATACATAAAAATATGTTAATATGATCAATATACCTTTCGGACAAACTTTATCAACTACATATTTTCTGAGACCCATGAACAGAAGATGTGATAATAAGATACATGGGAATTCAAGAACATAGGCACCTCTAATACTCCTATGAATAGAGTCATTTATGAAAGTTGCGTATTTTGCTCGTTTTATTTGTATCATTTGGATCATGCCAAAAAGAAAGAAGGGATAGCCATAACATACCTGAGCCGATCCTCTAGACAATCCTTCTAACACACGCTATTCGCGACGAAACACGTAACAACAAGATCGAAATATGGAATAATTTGTATGAAATACCCGAAGCAATAACATTGCTATGCAAAGATAATCTTGGCTGAATCTTTTCCTTAAGAACTTAGCAATAACGTTGCTATTTGGAAAATCATCTTTGTTGAACTCTTTCTTAAGAGATAAGAAATAACATTATTGTGTAAGGAATATTGGCTGAAACTCTTAGAAAGAACGTTACTTTCCTTGAAATCCTTGCTTAAGAGATTATAAATGTTATCCTTACTTTTAGGTAGGCCCCACATAATTAAGCTTGGTGTCACATAACTTTTCCAAGTGTGACACCTTTAAGTCTCTTTCAATAGTCATAAATTGGAGGGGGGAGGGGGGGAGGTGCTTCCACGTTGGGGAGGGGTTAAGCTTATCCCAAGTTTATTAATTAATTACTCACTAATTTTAATTAACTTGTTAGTTCTCTATTAACCAATAATTCTCATAATTAAGAATTATCTCAAATTACTTAAAATACTACTCACTTTTAATACACTTTACGTACCCTATTATCGTGGTCATGGGATACCTTGTATGGCACTAGTCCATAAATACCGAGTATTATGGCTCAGACCGTATTTTATCCCAAATCGACAACCTTCAACGACATTGTTTTTTGATTTGTTTACCCTTTATCCTTTACGGTACTTACTTATCGCTTGTTATAAGTAGCATACATCCGTATAACCTCAAGATAATCTCATCCCCGAGTCTACATCGATTAACTTATGACGAAACCTTTACGTACAAAATACGGGATATATTATCTTTCCCTCCTTAGAAACATTCGTCCTCGAATGTCTAACTCCCCGGGATCAATATAAACTTTGGTAGAGTCGCCTTTGTAACAATACTATGACCAACTCTTCCTGTAGAAACTCAATAATTTAACGCCACATAGGACAATAATCTTGAATAACGACAATGGCCTCACATGACCAATAACAACAACTAACACAAGAATCCATACACGTAACTTAAGGTTGTAATGTCTTAGTCGGACCCTTCTCTGGAAGAGGAAATAAGTGAGGATGTATAGACTTCATGTCTTCTTCGGCCTCCCAAGTCATTTCTTCGACATTGCTGTTTCTCCAAAGTACTTTCACCGAAGCTACGCCTTTAGTTCTCAATCTCCGAACTTGTCTGTCTAATATAGCAATGAGAGCTTATTTATATGATAGCTGCTCTGTGACCTGAACGTCGTCAACTGACACGATTCTGGAAAGATCTCCGATACATTTAGGGAGCATAGACACACAAAAGACTGAATGTACAGACTCCAAGTCCGAAGGCAAGTCTAACTCATATGCTACCTGGCCTACCTTGCGTATGATCCTATATGGTCTAATGTACTGACGGATAAGTTTTCCTTTCTTACCGAACCTCATAGCATCTTTTATCGGTGATACCTTTAGGAATACCAAGTCGTCAATCTGAAACTCCAAGTCTCGCCGTCGATTATCCGCATAAGACTTCTGACAGCTTTGAGCTGCTAATAGCCTTTCCTGTATAAGCTTAATTTTCTCGATTGCCTGTTGTACCAATTCTGGTCCTACTAACGTAGTTTCCTCAACATCGAACCACCCTATAGGCGACCTACACTTTTGCCCGTAAAGAGCTTCCTATTGAGCCATCTAAATACTTGAATGGTAGCTATTATTATATGATCAATAAGCGATAGATGATCATCCCATCTACCCCTGAAGTCTATCACACAAGCCCGTAACATATCCTCAAGTGTCTGAATAGTACACTCAGCCTGTCCGTTTGTCTGGGGATGAAATGTTGTACTAAGACTTACCTGAGTCCCCAATCCATTTTGGAAGGACCTCCAGAAGTTAGCTATAAATTGAGATCCTCTATTCGAGATAATAGATATAGGGACACCATGCAATCGTTCTATCTCCTTAATATAAAGCCTTGCATAATCCTCTACGAAATATGTAGTCCTAACGGGCAGAAAATGGGCTGATTTTGTAAGCCTATCAACAATCACCCATATAGAATTGAACTTACGCTGGGTACGAGGTAATCCTACGATGAAATCCATATTGATTACTTCCTATTTCCAAGTCGGAATCTCCATAGCTTGCAACAACCCACCGGGTTATTGATGCTCAATCTTGACCTGCTGACAATTAAGGTACTGAACAACAAACTCCTCTATATCCTTTTTCATTCCGTCCCACCAATATACTTCCCTGATATCATGATACATCTTTGTCGCTCCTAGATGGATAGAATAATGAGAATAATAAGTTTCTACCATAACCTGTCGACGCAGCCATGCAACATTTGGGACACATAATCATCCTCGATATCTAAGGACCCCATCTTCTGTAATCTCAAATGGTGTCTTCTCCTTCTGAGGGGTCTTATCCCTATAATGAACTAACATCGGATCCTTGTACTGGCATTCCTTCACTTCAGTTACTAAAGAGGATGTTGCCTTGTCCTGAATAGTAATTCCGGTATCACCTGAATCTAATAATCGAACTCCAAAACTGGCGAGCTAATGAATGTCATGGGCTATTCCCCTCTTCTCTAGATGTAAATATGACAGTAGATCTGAGGGTGTCGGCTACTACGTTCGCCTTCCCCGGATGGTATAAAATATCAATGTCATAATCTTTAAGTAGCTCCAACCATCTCCTTTGATGTAAATTCAATTCCTTTTGCTTGAATATATACTGGAGGCTCTTATGATCCGTATAGATATAAACATGAATTCCATATAATTAGTGCCGCCACATCTTTAGTGCATGAATCACTGCGGCTAATTCTAAATCGTGGGTCGGGTAATTCTTCTCGTGCTTTCTTAGTTGTCTAGAAGCATAAGCTACAACCATACTATGCTACATCAGTACACAACCCAATCCAACGCCTGAAGCGTCATAATAGATAACCTAACCATCGGTCCCTTCTGGGAGCGTTAGAACCGGTGCTGAAGTTAATCTGTCCTTCAATGCCTGAAAGCTCTATTTGCAAGCATCAGTCCACTGAAACTTTTCTCCCTTCTGAGTCAACTTTGTCAAAGGTGCTAAAAGGGAAGAAAATCCCTCTACAAATCTCCTGTAATAACCTGCCAAACCGAGAAAGCTACGAACCTCCGTCGGTGTCGTGGGTCTAGGCTAAGTCTTTACTTCCTCAATCTTTTGTGTATCAACCTGGATACCTTCACCCGAAATGATATGCCCAAGGAAAGCTAAAGAGTTCAACCAGAATTGACATTTAGAAAATTTTGCATACAACTTCCCTTTTTGTAGAACTCTGAGCACATTACGCAAATGATCTGCATGCTTAGCCTCTGAACGAGAATATACCAATATATCGTCAATAAATACAATTACGAACAGATCTAAAAAGGGTCTAAACACAAGGTTCATCAAATTCATGAATACTGTTGGGGCATTGGTCAAACCGAACGACATAACATGAAACTCAAAGTGCTTGTATCTGGTCATGAATGTTGTTTTCGGAATATCTTTCTCCTTAACCCTTACTTGATGGTAACCGGACCTCAAGTCTATTTTTGAGTAACACTTGGCACCTTACAACTGATCAAATAAATCATCAATCCTCGGGAGCGGGTACTTTTTCTTGATCGTCACCTTATTCAACTGTCTATAATCAATACCCATCCGTTAGGAACCATCTTTCTTCCTCACAAATAACACAGGTGCTCCCTATGATGATGTACTAGGTCTGATAAAGCCTTTTTCAAGCAAGTCCTTTAGTTGTTCCTTCAACTCTTTCAACTCTGCGGGGGCCATTCTATAGGGAGGAATATATATTGGGTGTGTATCTGGTAGTAGGTCAATAGCAAACACAATTTCTCGCTCTAGAGGAAGACCCGTAAGCTCATCAGGAAAAACATCGAGAAACGCATTAACCACAGGGATGGACTGAATGGTTGGTGACTCTACTTTTACATCCTGAACCCGAGCTAAGTGATAAATACAGCCTTTTCTGATCATCTTCCTTACCTTGAGATATGAAATAAATTTACCTCTTGGCGACGCCGTATTACCTTTCCACTCCAAAACAGGCTCCCCTGGAAATTGAAATCGGACTATCTTTGATCTACAATCAACGTTGGCATGACAAGAAGCCAACTAATCCATACCCATTATAACATCAAATTCTACCATATCTAACTCAATTAGGTCCACTACTGTAGATCGACTATGAACTACTATTATACAACCTCTATATACTCGCTTAGCTATCACTGAGTCCCCAACAGTTGTAGACACCTCAAAAGGTTTAACCAATTCAGGTTTTATTCCAAACTTACTAGCAACCAACGGAGTAACATATGATAAGGTGGAACATGGGTCAATCAGTGCATATACATCATATGAGGAAACTGATAATATACCTGTAACAACATCAGGCGATGACTCCTGATCCTGTTGTCCTTCTAACGCATAAATGCTGTTCTGAGGACCGCTCGAGCTAGATGCTCCGCCTCTGCCTCTACCACGACCCATTGGTGCTTGGGAACCTTGCCCAGGGGGCGTACTAATGATGATGAACCAGCTCCAGATCCCGCTGGCTGAGCTATGCTTGCATCACCTCTCGTCGGACAATCCCTCATAACGTGGCCCGGATAACCACAAGTATAACAAACACCCAACCCCATACGACACTGCCCGGCATGCTGCTTACCACAATGGCCACATCGTGGCAAGGGAGGTCTTATCTGAATTGACTCACCCCTATACTGAGAACTTGAGGCCCTGGAATTCTGACCAGGCCCTAAATATGAGAAACGATCATCTCTCTTACCGCCCAACTGAGGGGGTGCGCTAACTGATAGCTGTGCTGGATGCCTTGGGTATTGTTGTCTCTGACCGCCTCGAAACTCACCAGAAGGACCCAAAGACCTCGTTCTCTTATTCTGGGCCCTTTCATTCTCACGATCGGCTCTCTGCTTCTGCTTACGCTCCTCTACAACCTGAGCGTATGCATGAACACAAGAAATATCCATGTCTGGCTGAAGTGAGACTGACATACAATCATTAAGCAAGTGCGGCTCTAACCCCATCACGAACCGGTGAACCCGATGCTCCATCTTAGATACGATAGTGGGAGAATACCTAGCCAACAAATCAAAATGAAGACTGTACTCTCGAACATACATGTTACCGTGCCAAAGGGTCAAGAACCTATCAACTCTGGCCAATCTAAGCTCTGGTAGAAGATAATGACGAAGAAAAGCCTCTGTAAACTCCGTCCATACTGCTGGAGGGGCATCCTCACCTCTGGAAAACTCCCAAGACTCGTACCAATTAACTGCAACATCCTGAAGTCTATAGGAAGCTAGCTCAACTGACTTAGTCGCAGTGGCCTTCATTACCCTCAAAGTCTTCTGCATTCTATCGATAAATACCTGAGGGTCTTCATTTGGATCTACCCCAGTGAATACTGGAGGGTCCAAATTAATGAAATCCCGAACCTTCGCACTGACGGACCTATCTGCATGACCAATTCCTACCTCCTGACGCCGGGCCTGTGCGGCTACTAATCGAGTTAATAGCTGAATAGTATCTCTCATCTCTTGACCCTGTGCATCTGGCTGAGGAGTTGGACATACAGGGGCGGGCGCTGGAGCTGGTGCCCCTCGGAGCTCATCTGGAGAGGGTGGGGTATGTGAACACTAAGATGGAATCTCACTATGAGACTCTCCCCGAGCCCTGCTAACTCGTGGCACTCGACTAGTAGTCTCACCAGCCACGGACTTTCCCTTCTGGGCGGCTGTAGTCTTCGGAGGCATTGCTGAAAACGTAACACATCGTTAAGAACATGAATTGTTATATTGCACGATCTAAGATAAGAAGAGAGGATAACATCCTATATGTCATGTAGCCTCCTGTCTATAAGTGTGGTTCACAATACACCCATAAACAAGACTCTACTAGACACGGTCTGTAGACAATCCTAGGACAGAACTGCTCTGATACCACTTTTGTCACGACCCAAACTGATGGGCCACGATGAGTGCCGGAGTCCTACCTGTCAAACACCCCTGAGCATGCGTATAAGATGTAAACATGAATAACATCTGCTGAATTACGAGAATAACATGCATGAGGGAAATCTGCACAAAAGACATATATACATATACGTGCAGAATACGTAGAGCGAGCCGACAAGGATGCTATAGACAACTAAATATCCAAAACTGGAAGCCGGCAAGACCACATACTATCCAACTATACATACTGTCTATAGACCTCTATTAGAATATACAACTATACAAGGACGGGACTGGACCACGTCATACCCATATATGTATACAAGCATATCGTACCAAAATCAAAAGCAGCTCCGGATCAAATGGAGCACGCCAACTCTCGCTGATCAAGGATCCTAAGAAGGGGGACCGTCAGCTTGTCTACCTGCACCTGCGGGCATCAAACGCAGGCCCCGGGAAACAGGGCATCAGTACGAATAATGTACTGAGTATGTAAGGCATAACAATTAGTACATAACAGACATAGATGAAACATGGAATAAAGAATTCCGACTGTAAGTCTAAATCACTTTGTAAATACTGAAACATTTATAATGTCCTGTACATGTGTATAAATGTCGTGTCATGCATAGGTATAGGTGTACATAACATCATCAAGCCTCTGAGGGCATCTCATCATATCATCTCTGGTGGGCAAAATCATCCACATAAACCAGCTGATCAGGTGGTGGCGCGTATATAACGCCGTAACCTTTTTCCATATCTCATATACATATAAGTACATATAAGTACATTATATATATATATATATATATATATATATATGGCGCGTATATAACGCCGTAACCTTTTTTCATATCTCATATACATATAAGTATATACATATCTCATATATATATATATATATATATA